>VZSC01015633.1:0-44976 GCA_013398225.1 Steatornis caripensis
TATAATCTGATTTTTGGTGCCTTAGAATGTGTAAGTCATGTAAGGCATCTACGGATGGCTGTAAGTGGCCTTTTGTGGGAGTTTGTATGAATGAATCCCATAGGTACTGGTTGTTGCTGACAGAGAAAAAGCTACCAGAAAACAGCAAGACAAGAAGGAGAGTTTGTGCTGAGAGGTACTATGTGAAAACCTCCCAAGGACTTATAAACTCTGGAGTCCAGGAGTTCTGCTAGAGCTGCAAGACCTGGGCAACCAGAATGCCAAGAACATGCCAAATCTATAGCACCAGCACACCCTAGCACCTACAACACCCAGAGTAACCCAGGCAGCTGCTCAGCTGTGGCTGTGTTTCCAACAAAGACCACAGAGTTGTGCATACATCTGATTAAACTCCGGGCCCCCTGAGGGACTTTCTGAACACCTGCCTAGAAGCCACCCATGTGTCAATATGCCCTTTTGCTGCTGAGTGTCCTGCCACACTCGGCCTCGCTGCTGCAGGTCTGCTCAGGTAGATACGAATGATTGTCTGAAATGCATGAGGGGAGCAACAGCATGTGTTTTGTGAATACCCATCTTCTTGTAGTCATAACTGCTTGGGTCTACCAATAATAATGGTTAATTTATAGAAGGTGTTCTAAATAATGTTGGCTATGATTTTTGTCTCCCTTTAATCTTTCTTTTTTTTTTTAATGAGGGAAAAGGAAATTTGCAGCAGAAAAATTCATTTCCCAAAGAAGGGCTGCAGAAACTCATCTTTCCTTTGAGAAGTATAACATCCTGAACAAATTTATTGACTTAAATGACTCAATGCTCTGAAACATGTGTCAAATCAAGTTATTTTGTTCTTTCAACTGAATAACGTAGAAGAGGTTTCTGACAAAATATGACACATTACAAATACTTGTACACTAGGAGGTGTGGTAATTTGTTTGGAGAAACGAGTCTTGAGAGGTCAAATGGAAGCAGAATTCCAGACTAAGAAAAAGCAAAAGAAATAAGAAAAAAAAGAGGGGAAGAGAAAACAAAACAGAACAAAACATAAAAGAAACAGACCAGCGTTATCTAATAGGGAAGAGAGGATGTGCAAGAGGAAATAACAACTCAACTAGTTAACAGGTTGATCATCAGAGCTGAAAGCCTCCGAATTTTCCAACCATTAAGACCCATCTGCGAGGGACAGTGTCAGTTTCTCAGGCTCAGACCTTATTAGAACTGTGGCTCCAAGTTTGTAGAACCTTGGAAAGTCATAATGTGATTTGATAATTTGCAACATGGTTACTTTAAATTGCAGCAGGGTCTGACACTAACTGTACTGTCTGCTTGAACTGAAGAGCACCATGTTCTTGCTATTCAGCAGTGTTCAGAAATACAGGGCCAGCCTTAGCAGAAAGGACTGACCTCCATCATCATGCAAGAGCTGGGCAAGCTCCCCCTACTCCCCTCCACCACCAGACCCATGCATTCCCCTCTTTCTGACAGCTTCCCGCCGCTCTGGATGTTCTGGATTCCCACCAAGGGTCCCCCACACCTCCTGTGCCAGAGCCCACCCCATCCAGCTGGAAAATGTAGGGATTTTGTGACATGGCCACAGACCCACCTCTCCATCTCGTAGGATACGTATCCTTCCAGTCCCACCCATTGTCCAAATCCCCTGTATCTCTCTGCAGATCTGCATCAGATCTCATATCAGAAGTAAATCCCAGCTCAGGCAGCTCAAGTCGCCTCCAGAAACTGTTCTATGGCTTCAGCCAAGTGATCTGCCCTTTAGCACCACATTACGTTGTCCTCTCCTGCTAAACCCCAGTGCACCCCCCACAAAACGCGGCATGGAAATAGCCCCGGGAGCTGCCATGGGGAGAGTGCCTGCCTCACCGCTCCGCAAACTCTTTCTACCATTGATTCTTTTCTATGTGGTAGAATAAACCTTAAATAATGGTGACTCTATTTAATAAACAACTCATGTTGCATTGTGGTGCCTTTCTGGGGAGTGAGAAGCAGAAGAGCTGAGGGTGTTCTCTCCTTCTCCTCCAGCTGCAGTCACTGTCTTTTGTGGAAGATGTCAGATCACACAGATCTAAACAACTCATTCCCCACTGATGTTTGGCCCCTCTTTATCTACAAGAGGCCAACCATTTCCCTTTCCAGGTGGCATTCTGCCAAACTAGATGAGACAAGATTTTCAGTCTTTCTCCTATAAGAGAGGCCTCACATTTGCATCATCAGCACAGCCTTTTTTTGCACTCTAGTTTTTGTTTGTCTTTTCTGACCAGAGATGCTTTAATCATAAGGGGATTACAGATAAAGCAGAGCCTGAACACCAGCTTTTTGCTGTTTCTGTTAGGAACACATTCCCAAAGTTTATCATGCTCACAGGATGCAAATGGTCCATATACATCCTGTGACCAGCTGTCACAGTCATTTACAGCATATGAACTTGTTGTTCCAAGCAGTCCTTTTATCTATTAGTCTTCCAAGCTCACAGCCTTCTGTTTTGTGCTATTGAATTTTTCTGTTCTGTTGAGTTTTAGGAGAACTGCTTATGCAGCATCAGCTAGTTGATATTCACTCTAGCTTGCTGGCCTGAGTATATTCCAGCAGGTCTGATATACATTTATTGCACTTCCCTAGCTCTTCTGAAGGCACATGTTGCCTCAATTGTTGTATATTACATGCCTAGATGAGCAGCCATGAGATTTAGGGATGCAGCTAATTCTGCTATAGGTTTTTCACGTTTGAGGATTCTCTTGGTTCCCTTGTTTGCTTGGTTTTACTTTTGTAATAGTGAGTTTGTGGTTTAGTTTAAAAAAAAGGCACCTTATAGTTGAATGGATCCTTCCCATGATATCTGACTTTGTGTGGGTTTTTAAGAGTGCAATAGCAATTCATGAACCTTGTGTATGACTATCAAACTGTATTTTGGGAAAGCCCTATTTTTCCAAAAGAGAAGATGAAAGAGTAAGATCAGCTTACGTGGAGGGTTGAATTATAATGGATACTCCCACCTGAAAGCTATTACAGAATTTCACTTAACCTGGGTGAGAAATTTTTGTTCTAATTTACAGCTTTAAAATATTCACAAACTAGGTTATAATCCTTTACTCCTGGGCAGACATTCTTCAGCACTCTCCTATAATAGTCTTAGTGTCTTTAACTAGCAAGGATAAACAATCCAAGATCATTTATCCTCCTAAAGTAGGGTAGAAACTATATCCAACTGTTTCTACAGATAGCCCTTCTCTTCACCTATTCCAAACAGTTCACATCCTTCTTAAAGTTTGGTGATCACAACAGTGATGCAGAGTATGCTGGATGTGTTGTCACTACTGCTTTATGTACCAGTAATTAAATTTCACTGCCTCTACTCTAGACACTTCTGATGCAACTTGTATGACATGTTAACGGGCATTGTATGTTCCTAGTTCCTACTCAAACTTACAGGAAATATTATCATACTCAGGTCCTTCTCTTTTTGAGCCCTTTCTGATTCAGAAGGTTCTGTCTACCAGTTCCCATATATGTGGACTTGCCATTTGCATTATTGAATTTCATCCCATTTTGATTTTTCCGTTCCTCAAGACTTCAAGGAGAATGAATTGTAGCTGCATTTGCTTACAACAAATTAGAAACACTCTGTGTTTTAGGTTCAGTCAAGAAATCCTTCTTCACTTTACCTTCTGCACTGCCAACTGGCAAACGATCTTCACAACACTTTTGGGGATGCATCACAACAAATTATGTATTTACTAAATAAATAGCTAGGGCTTCTTCCTGTAAGTCCAAAAGTTTGTTGGAGTCAGCTGCTTAGATCAAACAAACGTTGACATTCTCACATTTATGTCATTTTTTTGATACTTCAAACAGCCAGAAGTTTTCTCACTCTGTATAAGGGTTAGTTAAGAAATGGAGAAGGGACAGCAGTTCTCAGCTGACAAGGAGTCATACTACAACAGGACAGTTATATAGGTTTTCTGGTAGAGCCTTATCTTACTTTCTTCATTTTAGACCTTACATACGATTTCTCTTAAATGACTATAATTTTTGATTGTCTGGAGCAATAGTCAAATATTAAATTATAATAGGCAATAAATAAATAAAAAAGGATATTGTTATAAAGATGGTTATTTTTCTTAATGCCTACATGAAAATGTTATAGCTTTCAAAGGTGCTGAGTGCTGGCTTGCCTCCTTTTAGCCAATGAAGAGCCTCTGAAAGCTGAAATTCTTTAAGTTGGTGCCTAAGAGGGGATGTAGAGTGGAACTTTCAAAAGCCCCAGAACTATTTTTGTGCACAAAGGACATGGATCATTTCAGGCATTTACTAATAAACATGTTTTACTAGTGACACTTCCCCAAGCAAGGACCCTTGCAGAATTAAAAAGAAAAAAAAAGCAGGTCAGGTTGATTTTTAGCAGAGTTTGGTTTCTGGAAACCTTGGTTGGTATTTGGATATTTTGTATTAAATGTATTTTTTTTAAAGTTCTGGCTACACAGCTGATCCAGTATTTTAATGATTTAAATTTCTTTTGTTAATTTTTATAATGTCATTTTGATTTTAGCAGTGATATAAAGAATAATGTTTGGTTAATTTTCTCAGTAAAACAGAAAACGAAAACCTAAGTATCAGTTACGCAGGTCCAGAAGTACAAAGGAGGATTAGCTTATACTCCTGCTCAGTTTTAGAATGCTTCACACTCCTAACACAGGGCAGAATAGTGTACATAAGCGTCACAGCCATTAATGTTATTCACTCAGGTGGTAATATGCATGCATATTCTATTTCTGGTCCATTCATAATTTTTGCTAAATTGCACAAATTGTACCAGACAATCCAGGCTTCCTGCTTTCATAATGCACTTTTAAGGTTTCACAACTGTGGAAGAGTTAAAAAACACCGCAAAGAGGGGTGTAAAGCTCCTCAAATAATTATTCTCCTGCTCCTGTTTTCATTAAGGAGTGTGCCTGTCTGCCTTTCTACTCCAGGTAGAATCGCTAACATTTCGTATTTTTCATATTTGACTGAATATTTCGCGCTTGCTGTAGAAGATCCTGTCCCGTGGTCTCAGTTACACCATTTACAAAATTGTTACATGTTACGAAATTTGCCCTAGACAATTCTTTGGATAATAGCAATCGTCCAGCAAAGCACTTTTCTACCAGGGTAACAAACAATTGCTGTTCTCCAGAGAAATGCAGTGACTGATGGACTCATGTGCGGCACGCTGCAGTACAGCAGGTGGCCAGTTTCTGGTGAAGTGAAACATGTATTGCCTTCTTAGCTAACCAGGTGTCCCTGTCATTTCTTTTCCTCTGTGGGACTGTTTGTTTGTCTCAGAGAAAGGTAGTTCCTACAGCTGTGTCCATTTGTGTGAGGGAGATACGTGAAATGTATTTTCTTGAAGACTCACTTTACTGCGCAACTTCAAAATCTGAGTGTTAGTGTGTTTCCTCATACCATAGATCTGGAGAAGAAATGAATAAAGAAAATTGTTGCAGAAATAGAAATAAAACATTCATGCCAGAAAACGGAGTGGAAGAAAATACCCCCTGAGATGTAGCCTTTGTCAAGAGGTCCTTCCAGTTTGATGACTTAGAGCTCCCAGGCCAAATAATCACTTGGGAAAGGTGGCATGGAAGGCAAGAGCCAACACCCTGACATACCCTAGCTGAGGTGCCAATCTCGAGCACGAGTGTTTACTTCTTGTGGATGAGAGCAAAACTTGCCAGCGTTAAGATGCAAGTTCACTCTCTGGTGTGCTTTCAGCACGTTCTGGTAGGAAACAGAAACTAAACCATGACCACAAATCTGCTGCTGAATACAGCTGCCCAAACTAAAGCCTCAAAGCTGTAAAACATTTTATTTAATTCTGTCTTTCATGCCTGAACCTGATGTAATTGGGGATTGAGTGTTGTCTATCTAAAAGAAGAAGAGTCCTAATGAAAAGAGAAGAGTTATACGGAAGTGGCTGTGTTTTCTTCAATAACGGCAGAAAGAAATACATGACAGTTGGGGAGGGTAGCAGTGAGGTAAAAAGGAAGAAAGAAAATATAGCAACGAGAGAGAGAGGAACATTTTCTTGGCAGTCCTGTGACAAAGGAACCTCAGATGTATCTTGATGTCTCTGCTGTTTCGTTTGTGTCTGCTAATATAAGGAAACCCTGAAAAGGGGTAGATTTTCTTCCTAGCTTGCTAACTGCAAATGCTAGATCTTTGTCTACCTTTTTGTTCTGACGATTTTACTAGCTATGACAGAAGAAGTAACATATGCCAACCTGAAATTTGAAAACAGCCATGGGCTGGATACTATCACAGACCCTGAAGATACTAAGGAAAAAGGTGTAGTATCTACGAAGCTTTTATTATTTATTCTTGCTAAGGTAGATGGAATGGGAAATACTTTTAATTATATGCTCAAGGGGCCTTTTTTAGCTTTGTTACTCTCACAGAAGTTATACTGGTTATAAACATGTCCTGGTTTTTGTTGCTGTAATTTCTGCCTGAACTTTTTAGAGTTTGGAAGGTATACCTTAGCTGGTCTTTGAAATGACTATATCTGTTAAAGGACTGAATGCATTTTAAATATTGTATTTTAAATACTAATTTAAAATAAATTAAATTTTATTTAATTAAATTAAATTTAATTTAAATTTTACTTAATTAGTGTTAAATAGTTTACGAGTACCTGTGAAGATGAGCTCTAGATTTGAGTGGTGCAACTCATGGGAACAAGGAACACAGAAAGTGCTAGCTGTTTGTGGGGTCAGGGTCTGGAGCAGAGGTTTATAAACAAGAGGACAACTTTCTTGTGATTCAGTAGGAATTATCTGGGGAATTCTGTATCAAAAAGCAGTGGTTTTGGATGCCGTTATGTTTTTTGAACATATGTTATACCTTTTGAACATAAGTTTTTTGAACATTTTTGTGTTAAGTTATGGTTTTAAGCATGGCCAAAGTGTTATTCAGGGGCTAAAAAAAAAAGTAAAAATCTGAATTGTCTTTGTGTTAAGCTCTGGACTTCTTTTCCTTTAATGATGTCCAATGACACCAGTATCCTCGTATGACTCCAGATGTCCTGCTTCTTTGTCCCAGGGTAGACAACGCATATTTTGTAATGAGAAAACACCATTCTGAGAGGGCACAGCTAGGACCATGGAAGTACTGCACAGGAAGGAGGACGCAGCCCACGGCCCCTTCAGCTGTGCTAGATGTAGAAGAAGCAGTGTGAGGTTACAAAGTACAGTACAGGGTACCATTACCTACAGAAACTGTTGAGGCAATACTTTAATTAAAACAACCAAAGCTAAAACTACTGCTTGGTCTTGATCCATATTGCTCTCCAGAAAGTATTTTGTATTTGTTTATGAAATCTCACTTTCAAACTACAAAATTTTTCTCTCTTCTCATCTAAAAGCTCCAGGAAGCATGCACTATAATGCTTTCAGTCTTCTGCTTGGGGCTGTGACTTTGTAGGGGTAGGAACAATTTATTTTTGCCCTTTAGCTCCAATTCATTTGAGTCTATTTAGCAGCTTGCCTTAGGGAGTCAAATTTCTATTACTGAGGTTCTCCGGGCGCGCAATATTCAGCTTCAGAGCACGTACAGAAGCACTTTGACCTTAAAAATATCCGTATGTCCCAGCAGTCAATGCGTTCTTAAGTCCTTAAGTCCTGTTAGAGTCTATAAGGTGTGTGATTGTCCTGGGCAAGCTTTATCTCTGAGTGTATCATCTGTTGTATGCTTGTGAGATCAGACTTTTGAAAATAGTGTGGGACCTGGGTATTTCTCTTTTATGCAATACTAAGCAGTTAGAGCACTTCCTTAGACTGGGGTTGCATTCTGTGATGAATTGCAGGTGCAGGGAAAGTGGTAGATGTAATATATATTTGGTAAGGCTTTTGTCAGTGTTTCTTTACAGTATTGTCATTTTAAAGTCGAGGAAGTAATGGACTGGATGGTGGACTGTTAGGTGGATTGCAAACTGGCTGGACTACCAGGCTCAAAGGGGAGTAACTAATGGTTCAACATCAATTTGGTGGAAGAGTCCCTCAAGGATCCCTCAGGGGTTGATACTGGGCCCATATTTTTTAATATCTTCATCAGTGACCTGAAAAATGACACAGAGTATGTCTTCAGCAAATTATAATGATACTAAATTAGGGGTGGTGACTGATGCTACCAAGTGGTAGGGCTTCAAAACAGAAGAATCTTGAGAAACTTAAGAACTGGGTGAGCAGAAACCCCATGAAGCTCCACAAGTTGTTGTGCATTGAGGTGGATTAAACCCAGGCAGAGGTACAGACTGGGAGCCAGCTTGCTGTGGAGGCTGGAAAGAACCTGGGGTTTATGGTAAATAGGAAGTTGAATATAAGCCAGCAGCAATCTGTATTCCAGTTCAAGACAAGGTCCATTGCTCAATCTTCTTTCACTTTGTGACCAACTTGAATCTCTATAGAGTGAGGTCTTGTACAACATTCTGCCCAGGATTGCTTCACCACAGAAGCTGACCACCAGTTATTTGTAAGAGAGGCACATTGCATAGTTTCCATTCCTGATACTTCAGCCTGGCATGCTAAATTTCAGTTCCTCCTCCCTCAGCAATTCACTCCTCAATTTTAAATACCCCTTTTCTTTTTCTGAACTTGCAATTTCCTCTCCACATTCCCATTCTGCTGCCTTTATAGCATTAAGTCAAGCTGGTTGTAGCTCTCCATATAGTGGCAACATTAATATCTGCCCTAGATTTAGTGCTTCCCTGACAAACTGAATGCTTTTTGTCCCTCTTTCACGGCATCTTAACCCATGAAATCTTCCAGCTTCTACAAACAATGTCTCTTCTGGATGACCCACATGCTTAAAATTTCCTTTGCTTAGGAAAAGATTGTTCCTTTTTCTCCTCATTGAGTACTTATCTCTATATCTAGGCTATAACCCTTATTAAAGAAAAATTATCTGTGAATTCCTAGCTAGAAATCACAAACTACCATAAAGTATCAGCACTCAAATTAACCAGATTACCACAGATATATGCTGCACACCACAAATTACCACAACCATACAGTGCATATTTGTTTTCAGCTTTCAGCAATCAACTTCCTAGATTTTGCAATATCTTGCTTTCTCAGTATCTTTCTTGCCACCTTATACATCCTTCAAAAGGACCAAGGGTGATCGCTTTCTCCAATGAGCTGTTGTGATCTCTCTTACTTTGTTTGGGCCTCTTCTGCTGTGTGCAGAGATTCTGCAGCAGGAATATACAACCGTAAAGTAAAAGCAATTATTTATTGACCAATGCATCATGAAGATGGCTGTGATTTAATGTGTTCACCATTCCCTTGGCATCACACCTCCATTTCATGACTGAATTCCTTCCAGGGCCTCCCACTTCATCCCGCTCTTATTGGCCGGTAGTCCTGATTTTGTTCACACTGTGCCTGGCATTGCTGATGGCGTTGGTGACTCTGGCAGTTTTATGTAAGTATTAATGCATTTCTGTTTGCTGGGACGCTCAAGCTACTGAATATGAGACTGACATCTCCCTCAGGTGGGAGGTAACCAGGCAAACCAGATATTTTCTCTTGCCACAGCATCTTTGTCCTCTTCTAGATGTGATAAGGCTAGAAATGAGCAACATGCAGGGGAGACAGAAAGGGATGGAGTAGGAGATTCACTGCTAGATCTGGCTGCCGTTGTCTGGTCTCCTAAGAACTGTATCCACAATCCTGCTGTGCTGACTAACGATGGAGTGAATTCTCCTTTGATAATGCTGGATCTGAAGGGAAGGGAAAAGCTTTGTGTCACGGTAAAGAGGTTGTGGCTATTACCTCCCATCCACAACAATTCCACTGTCATCCAGGGCTGAAGTTCACATTTTTAGGAAAAAAGCAAATCCCAGAAATCAATATAAGAGAAAGATATACAATGGAAATGTAAGATTAAAAGTGATACTTGAATTTTGTTGTTCACTCATAGCCAAATAATAAGAAATACACTATGCAAATGTTCTCAATCTCAGCAGCCCTTACATGCAAGTGTTCAGGGAGGAATAACATTTATTTAAATGGTTTATTTATCCCTAATGATCTGCTAAGTCTTTCCCTTTCTGAACGACTTCACTGGAAAATGTCTTATCGTGAATTTCAGTTTTCCAGATTCCCAAGGACTACAGGACACAGCTTAGAGATCTCAACATAACAAAGAATGAGCTGCATGCAAATTTCTCAAGTACGCTACAAGCAATAGGAAATCAGCTGTGCTTGGACGGGGGAAAATACCTTAAAAATAATGGTAAATTAACAAGTTTTGATGGGAGCTTATATTTCAACATAGCAGGGAAGAAAATGAGATACGTCTTCTGTGTCTGTTCAGGTCTGTCTTCCCAGGTGAGCCTGTGTCTTCTCAGATGTCAGCACCTAGAGAGTAGGCAATGAGCATATCTGCGTGACGCAGTGCCTGGCGAGAGGCGCCCAGCCTAGCCATATGCGAACTGGCGAAGGGCCGGGCAGTGGTATCAGGGTTTCCGGATTTCCAGGTTTCCATAAGAAAAGGGTTCTGTAGGATGCCTTCTGGGCATGTCAGTTCCCATCAGCACTAGTTCAGGGATCTCTGTAACATGCTTATCTGCATCTAATAGACAATTTTACAGTGGTGCCTGAGAATTAAACAACTTACTTTACTTTATGTGAACAGCAGTCCACACACAGGACAGTGTGCTAGTATTGGTCCCAGGTAAGGCAGGAGTCTCCTGAAGGCAGAAGTGATGTGCAATGAAGCATAGCTAAACCAACCTGAGTGTTTATTCTTTGTTCACCCCCTCTCTCCTGACATGTCTCCAGTGCAGGGATGTATCTGAAATCAGTTCAACACAGCTCAGTCACTTAAGTGACATCAGACAATAAGCCAGCCAGAGAATTCGTTATCTTAAGAAATTGTACTCTGAGGAGTAGGGGCATCGGGTAAAGGGATCCTGTTGTGACTGCCAGGAAAGGGGATATTATTTGTCCAGATACTGTTCCACAGACAAGCTAACTGTCTAGATCTCCCTTTTAGTCAATGAAGATAAATTGGCAATGCAAGGATAGGGTCTGTTTCCTCCCAAGAAACACCTGAAATGACAGGAAAAACATGTGAGAGACACACCTGCTTCTGTGCATTGACTAAAATGGTAATGCAGATGGGTTCGCTCGTGTCACCTTTCCAGAATCCTAAAATTAGGCAAAATAAATCCCATTTGTGACACCTGAACCTCCTTCCAGTGCTAAAGGAATTGGAGAGATAGCAGGATGATTCAGTTTTCATCCCTTTCGTTACCTGAACCTTCTGGGACCACAGTGGGATTTTTGACTGAATGAGGACCATCTCAAACATCTTTGGTCCCTACGGATCTTGTAGTCACAGTCCAACAGTGATGTTCTGTTACGGACAGCCTGGGAACAGAAAAGAGGTTATGTTTTTTACTTTTCCAGGCCAGAACTGTGCTCTCTGCCCTGCAAACTGGAAGTGGGAAGGTGGCGATACCTGTTACCACCATTCTGAGGAAGAGAAGTCGTGGGAACAGAGTCTCCAGTTTTGTTCCTCACAAAACTCTACTCTTCTTCTGATAAAAGAGGCAGCAAAGCTGGTATGGACCGGTTTCTCACTCTGTTTAACATGGAGGAAGTTCATGCACCCTATCAGCAACTCAATTCACATGTAATTTTCTTAAATGGCACTGTGAGCAGGAGTTCTTCTACAGTGACCAGGTTGTCCTGGGCAGTGCTAAGACATAGGACTGATCATCACCACACAAAGCGCTGACTTGCAAGCTGCTGGTGGTTGGATACAGCCCATATTGCCTCAGTTTGCCATGGCTGGCCTCTTACTGGGATGATGGGTGAAAGCCAGTTCATGGTTGCTTTGTTGTGGGCAATGATTTCACTAATTTAACAAGTATTACACATCCATACAAGGATTCGGTAAGACATTAGTGTGAAAACCTCTTTTAACCTGGTCTTCCCATAGGAGAACCATAGTCCTTCCTATTTTGTGGAACTTCTTTCCACAAAAGTTGATCTCATAGTTTAAATCAAAATTAAAACACTTGGCAGTGAGTTGATGAAATCTGGCCTAATCTTTTAGTAAATGAAAAAAAAAGCCAAAACTGATGTGGGAAGAGAAAATCTCAGATGTAGAGCGAAGTAATACTTCTGCCTTTGCATGCCAGCAAACGTATTGGGAGACTGAAAGCAGAAAAGATGTCCCAAGAGCTAGCAGTCACAGCTAGGTCTGTCTGCTCTCCAGCACTTAACAAATGCCAGTTTCCCTCTTACTGAGCTGCGGACCATAAGGTTTCTCCCAGAAGGAAAGGAGAGCAGCTTTATTCTCACCCTACCAACTGGTGACAGCAAAGATTGTGAGATGCAGTCTGTTCTAGCTGTCTTAATCATGGCATTGAGAAGTATGAGGAGAAAAAAAAGAGAACGGAGAAGTGCACTGGGAGTGAAAATAGTAAGTGAAGGAAGGAGGAGAACAACAGAAAAAAATGAATTCAAATCTTCAGAGAATTCCCTCAAGCAGCAGTGAGAAAAGCTATTTGTTTACATTCTTACCTGTTCTCCTCAGAGCATTTTTTAAGAACAGAATATCACTAAATGCTTAACTTTAAGACCTCCCCTACTTGTCATGGTTCAGCTTTTAGAAATAAGTAAACCATGTTAGAGCCTAATGTGAGGTTCAACAAATCAAACCCAACAGCTCCCTGAAGAGGCTTCCTATTAGCTGTTGACAAATGCTAAAGACAGAGTAAAGGTGGAGGAATGATTCCTTACTAAAGAAGGGAGTATGATCCAGTGTTTCACCCAGAGGGTTTAAATCGGGTTGGTGACTGTGACATTGCTCTTCAGAGCTATAAATATATCTTCTCTCCAATTAAAAACAGCTGTACTATAATTTCTCCTTTGATACTAGGCTTTTCCTCTATAAGCATAACTTGTCCTGACAGGTTAACAATTTGTGGTATTTATGTTCTTTAAGTAATTTCCATCAATGTTTTCAACTTCTGAGCCTAAATATTATTTTCGGTATATTCCTGAATATCTGTTTTGAATTGTGCTTACTCTGCATAGGAACTGGTAAAACAATTTCCTAGAAAAATATACTGGCTTGGATTAATATATAGAGCTGAACAGAGCAATTGGTATTGGGCAGACAACACAGCTCTTACAGAAGGACAAAAGTCTTGGTAAGTGGGCATCTTTCCCACAGTACTTAAAGTTGATCCTCACTCACATGCAACTCCCAGTTTCTCTGACACAAAGGGAACATTGAACAGCCAACTTTTATTCCATTTCCTTTGTATTCTGGGTCTCACTTTTCCTTTTCAGATTTTTCTTGTCCTTACCTAAGGTTGCTTGGAGGGTGATCTAGGATCTGTTACTGGGAAAAAAGAAGTACCCTGAAAGTTTATTTCCATAATTTAGTTTCAGATTGACCATAAATGTCATACATTTCTCTTGTATTTGACATCTTGTTGCAGTGAGGACACATGGAAAAAACTCCAATGGAAAGGTGTTTCATTTCATGCTCTTGATTTTATACTTTTTATTTTTATGTAAGATACTGTTTACTGTCTATAATCATTTCACTTCAGTTTAGCATGTTATTTCAGAAATACAATATATTTTTCTGCTTGCTTTTAAACATGCTTTGCCAATTTTCGTTTTCATGATTGGGCAATCTGCTTGTAATTTTTCTCTTGAAACAACCACTGACACCGTCCAGTTGCTACCCAGGAGGTAGCGTTTCTTACTGTCCAGTACAAGAAATGGTTTAGGATCCATGCTTACAGCCTGCTGTGGGTGCTTGTTGGTATGTTTGGGACAGGGTCAGCCTCCTAGGAGTTGGGGCACGAAGTTGGTGTACTATGCCACTACATGCTTTGTTTCTTTGTTACAAATTCTTTGTGAAAGTCACATAAGTAGTTCTTGCAAAGACAGCTCTTTTTTAAAGTGGCAAGAATTCACCATTTGAATGAGGTGAGATGTAACAAGATTTTTCTTTCCCAGGGTAACCATTCTTAAACCATTTCAGCGCTGTGGATATTTTTATCATAGTACCATATATAGCAGATCATGTAAAGAAGAACTTCACTATATTTGTGAAAAGCCTGCCATCCAATTACAGCGAGGTAACAACCATTGGCAGAAAGACTGGTTTGTCAGATCAAAATGATTATGAGAAGCTAGAAGACATTCTGAAAGGTTGGCATTTATTATTTTGTTTTTCAGATCTGTCACATGAGAATTTAAACATGTTGGACCAGACTTATTACATTTCCTTGTTTTCATTCTCTTTTAGACGTATGTAAAAATATCTTCATACTAAGGAAGCAAGCATGGTGATGGGCTCCAGGAGTGACCCAAGTCTGTTGTTCCAAATCCAAAACTGCCAAATGATTACTCAGTTTTAACCAACACGAGTGATGGACAAAATGGCCAAAAGTGACGGCCGGGAAAAAAAGCAGTGACAAGGCAAGCATGTAAATATACTGCTCCTCTCCTAGCATCCACTGATACAGTCCTAATACTACTTGTCAGTTCATAAGAGTACCCCTGTAACATAACACAAGTGATGGGGATTAAACACTTCCATTCAGGATATGCTTCTGATGTCTTGTTGATCTGACTGTTTTAATAGACTTGTAGGCTGGAGTATGCAACACACAAACACAGTTATCCTTAGAAGGTGGGCCGAGGTGTTCCCAAACTGTATTAATAATCATATTTGCTCTGGAGCACTGGGATTCATAGTCCTTGTAAGGACGTGTGCATGTGTCACAGGATAAGATAGCCTTCAACTATGAGTGTCTAGCTGTCTCCATGCTCTATAATTCTTCCTGACACTGTTAGTTCTATTTTTTTTTCCCCTAGTAATAATTCTGCTCTTCTTTTCTGCTTTTCTAATTTTCTACTTTTTTGAGCTATTGCAAGAGTTACACTAGGATTCAGTCAGAGGCATGAACAGAACCTCCTTTTATGTATTTTTAGGATATTTCCTGGAAAGTCATACTGCTAACTTAGTGTGCCGAGTAAGGGTATACAAAGCCAACCATAGTGAAAATACCCCAAGCAGTGTTAATGAATAAAATGTCTCCATCCCCATCTCTGTAGAACAATGGCAGTCAGGCTGAAATAAGAAATCTCAGTCCCATAAAAGTGTTTTGATTTGAGCAAAAAGTCCACAAATTCCTAGCTTGGTCCTCTCTGGAGACTTGTGTATTCCTTGTAGATTGCATCCCAGATTATTTATTGTGGATCATTTACGACTGGTGTAGCAGCTGGGCTGCTGAAGTATTAGTCATTCCCTTCAAGAGGCTGTTCTAGTGTCTCACTGATCTCAGCGCTACACAACGGTTTCTGATCACCAACACGAACATTTTTGGTGTTATTTTCAAATACCAACTTCGCGCTTCAGAAACCTTGCTGTATTTCTCTTCCTCTCTACTGTTTACACTCATCACTCGCACCTCTAATGTAATGTCTCCTAGCTGCTCCTCTCAGTTCGTCTCCTAGCTCTTCCTTTCTTTGGGAGTGAAAATGCAGAGTGCTTCTGTCCTGCAGTGAAACCGTCGCTCTAATGACTTCCCAGAATGTCCCTCCACATTCATACCAGCCACATTGAAATAAGAAATCTCATGTGGAAGGTAACCTGAATAGTATTAATGGTACATCCTTTCTTGATAATTAAGGGCTTTGCTGTAATTTTCCAGAAAAATTAAAAAATAATAAAAAAACAACTCTGATCTTGTTTTCTCTTACACTAGAGTGGCTGTGAGGAAACAGGAAAAATATTTCCAGGATGTTTTTTCATTAATGAGGCATGCCTAAGAGCGGAGGGGCAAATCCTAGGTGTTTCTGCAGTTTGCTGAAAACAAATGGGAGCTGAGATTGACAGCTCCCCATGATGACAGGCAGCCTCAAAACTACAACATGTCTTATTGTGGCCTTGATCTTTTGGGTCAATTGGCTGTCAGCCCAAATGCAGTCTCTGGTGCAGCAAATATATTTGGAACTGTAAAGGCAGGTAGGGTTATGGTACAGTTTCACAGTGCGCCATGCTACTGAAACAGAAGGAGCTAGCTGCTGCTTCTCAAAAAACAATGACTGAAAACACACACACACAAAAGAATGAACAGAAAGAAAAAGTCCCCCCAGAGAAGAAAGAGGAGACAGGCAGTGCCCTGCCATTCACTGCAGACATTCTGAGTCCTGCAGTGAACGATCTCATCCAGCAAAGTTGAAATTGGCAAAGGACATGCCCTGGTGGTGTTGTAACTAGGTAGAACTTAAGGATGCGCTCTCTGACTGCATCCCCTCTTCCACTGAAAGGAGCTTTTCCTTACAGGGGAAGAGACATAGAAATGTACTGTTCAAGTATTGGCTGAGACGGTATTTTTGAATCACAGTTCTGTACAACAGTCTGTTTCCCCTGTTTAAATTGCACTCCTCCCCACATGCCCCCCTCAGTCATAGAGACTAGCTAATGTAATTTGCAAGGTCACATTCTGGTTAATAAATACAGCTGTTTTGTCCAGCCTGCTGACATTTATACACAGTCTGTTTTCAAATGTAGACCCAAACTTCCTACCTTATTTTACCTTTCTTTTCATTTTAGTCCGTAAAAACAAGAAGTTTTACCTGCTCTGGACCCTTACAAGAACAGAGAGTGTGATGGTAGAAGCTCCATCTTAATGCTTTTGTTATTTCTGTTCTTGCAGTAGGATCTGTTTTAAAAGGTGACTCAAAGAAGAAGTGATATAATTTAGACTGCTTAGTGAATTCAGAGATAGAACAATAATACAAGAAAATTATATTACCTCCTGTTTTTGCTCCAGAAGTAAAATCAGGTTGGAGAAAAGTTTCCCCAAAGGACATTCATTACATGCTTGCAAAGTTGTTACTAAGACTGAAGAGGCTACTGTCAGGAAAACCTACAACCAAATTCGGTAGCATAGACACACTTGACTCCCAGTTCTCTGCAGAAAAGCCCTTTTTACACTGAAGTGCTGACATACAGTTTTCAGGCCTGGTAGACAAGGATTTTTGTAGTATGTTTAGTATGAGGTTTTTATGAGGCGATTATGGATACACCATGAATACATAGTGAATGCTACTCCTTGTGAGCCTGTCTGTGTACTGAAAGTGAGTATAAGCACCCTTTGCTCCCAACTTTTCCCTCACGTCTTCTCTTCGCATACGGGTGAAATATAACGCAAGAAATAAATGCAGCCAGAGAAATTTCTGCTCTGAAAAAAAAAAATCTATCATCTGCACAGCAAGGCAGGAAGAATAGCCCACTGTATTTCCACTCTGATGATACTATTTTGCAAACGGGAGACTCTGAACTTTACACACAACACCAAGAACAGCCACCACAGAAATTCCTCTCTTGCAATTTCCTCCTGACTCACCCGTCACCATGATGTGACACATCATGTCTGGCCAAGTGCTCTGTTAAGCAGACTTGGACACTGAAGATGCTTAAGAAGTATGGATCAGCACTGGAGCAAGGCACTGCAAAGAGCTAGAGATGGAGAGTAAGGATGGATAAGCCACTTCTGCACAGTGACTTCTGTGTACAGTGCAACAGCAGAGAGGTCCTCAGTGTAGTCTGGTCTTTCTCTGACACAGGCTGAGTGGTCGTATGAATCCTGCCAAGCTCCTGGTCTCACCATCCTTTCAGCTCAGCTTTTCCCCTTCTAGTAGTTATTACAGTGAATTTTTGTAAAATTATTTCAGTTTTAATTTTTTTCATAACAGTGTGTGGAAATGCAGGCTAATGCTTTTGGTACAGCTCTTGTGTTGTATTTGTGCCCTGACACATGAACAGATATCTTTCATATCTTACCTCAAAATAGCAACTATTTCTAGAGAATCTTACTTTAAGGAGGTAGAAAATCCTGATATTTGCTTTATTTACAGGGTCAGATCAGGTGGATAGTTAAATGAAACAGTCTTAGGTTCCAGCCAGGAACCAAGACTCCTGATCTTCACATTCAGGAAGAGAACACCCATCCTTGACAGTGCCACTTTAACTCCTTAATGTGCTTTCAATGTACTACACTTTTACTATGACAGTAATCAGAACAGAGCCAGCTTCCTCTGTGGTTTCGCTGGAAATGCTGAAACGTCAACCATTCCCATTGCCTCAGCATTGCTCTTGCTGCAGTGTGCCCCTACTCCCAAAGTACTGCTATTGCAAGAAAGAAGTGCCATGAGCTGGAGATGGAGGATGAGGAAGGCTACACTGCTTTAAATTTACGACCCTCAGCTTCAGTTATTACTCCTGGGTATTCAAGAAGCAGCAAATGTTCTGCATTTAAGGCTCCAGTGAGTTGTGTTACAGTAGATGGTAAGTACAGATGGAAATCAGCTTTTCTATCTAAATCAAGGCATAACTTAAATTTGCGTGTTCATGTTGATTGTTTTAGAGTCTTCCTAAACTTTATAGTATATTCTTACATAAATGTTCATAGAAACAGCAGAAAGAGTAATATGGAGAACAACTCATAATGGAGTCTTGTGTGCTATTGTTTATGATCATAGCTTGTATTCTTTCCAAAACCTATCTTTACTCCAATTATTTTTCCATTTATTTAAATGCAGAAGAGAAATTCCACGTTTCTATTTTTTTTTTCATTTTGGTAGGACTCATTTCTTACAGCAGGGCACTACAAGAGAGGAAGGCGCTGTATCAGATAACGAAGGCCTTGGAAATGGAAGCAATTTCCTCAGCTATTGGGAGTAGAAAGGTGTCCTGTTTATCAGTCTTAATAGTGAATGTAAGATCTGATAATAGTGTATATTTTCATTTGTTTATACTCAAAGTTTTTCTGTATACAAGCTGAATATTAATTAAGGTAGTGGATTGTGCCCATGGAATACCTGAGCCCATAAAATGATGACTTGAGTACTGTTGCTGCTGCTCATAAATTCACCACGTGGCTTATGTGTAAAATAAATACCATTGCTGCTATTTGCAGGTTGGGTAGAGTAGACAAGGACTAAATTAACATTGCTCTGCTGCTGTCTGGAAAAGATATAGGGCTATCCATTGAGAATGAACGCTTGACAAGGATGATGGAGGAGAAGCTGTTGAGAAGCAGGAGCCAGAAAAACAAGGATAAAATAGGGGAGTGTGATCTAGGGGTAGAGCTTGCCGGAAACAAAACTCTTAAAACGGCCTTTTGATATGCACAGAAAACATGTAAAGTAGCTAGACTTATGACCAAACTAGTTTGGGAGAGACCTATATGTTTCATCTTTTCCAATCTTTTGCTCAAAAAGGCTGGCTCCAAAGTCTGATCAAGTTGCTCAGGGCATTGTCCCCTTGAGTTTTGGAAACCTCCGGGGATGGAGATCTCACAGCTTCTCTGGGCACTCATTCCTGTGCTGAAGGGGAAGAATTCTTTTTTTCTCACATACAAATTGGAAGTTTTCCTGTTGCAACTTGTGACTGTTGTATTGTGTCCTTTTGGTGTGCCTCTCTAAGAAGAGTCTGTCTCCATTTATAAAGCTCTTTTAGGTAGTGGAGGATTGACATTAAGTCCTCCCTTAGCCTTCGCTTCTTCAAGCTGAACAAGCCTAGGTCCTTCAGCCTCTCTGTAGGTCCCCAACCAACTCAGTGTTACTCTGCTGGACTCTACAGTTAGCTGACATCTCTCTTGAACTGGGAAGCTCAGCACTGGACACAGTACCATAGATGTGGCTTTATGACTGTCAAGTAGAGTGGAATAATCACTTCTCTTGACCTGCTGGCTGCAGTTTTGCCAATGCAGCCCAGTGCTGGTCAGCTTTCACTGCCACAAGGGCACACTTGACAACTCACATTCAACTTGTCCATCAGGACCCTGAAGCATAGCTGCTTTCTAGCGAGTCAGTCCCCTACCTACACTAGTGCATGGAGTTGTACTATTACAGGTGCCAGACTTCACATTTGCCTTTGTTGAGCACTTACAGCTCATTCCTAGGATTTTTAGATCACTTTAAAAGGAAAGCACTACTCTCTGGCATATCTGTCACCACCCCAATGTGGTGTCATCTGCAGTCTCTTCAAATTATCCTAACTGGTGAGGATTAGGCTTGTCTCTCTTAACTTTGGCCATGTAAGTTTTAGTTGCCAAGTCTATCTGGACTTCTAGGCACCTCTGAAGGGAGATTCTTCTCACCTAACAAAAGGTTAGTTCCCTGGAGGTGCTTGCTTTGAAGCACTGGACTCAAGTAAAATACTTGATGTGTGTAATACTTTTCAATTAAGCTGAACACTCGAAATAGGTATGAAAGAGTATTACAGAAAATTCCAGAGCACTGCTTCCCAAAAGGTAAAAAAGTATATATATAAAAGAGAAATTTAATCAAGGGATGGTCAGCTATAAAATTCTGGAGAATTATATTCCTAATTAGACATTGAACCACAATGGAAATTTGGAGAAAGAACCTGAAGAAAGATGCAAAGTTTAATGTTCAAACATTACATTAATTTAGTAATCCCAATCACAGGTTCCAGAATTACTTATCCGAAACTAGATGGTAATTTTCCCTTTCAATGTGGAGAAGTCTTAGAGATAGTTTTATTATTTCTAGGACTGTGGGAATTGCAAAATCTAATCTGTTTGCCTGTTTAATGAGAAGAAGTTTTACTCTAAAACACTAGAGCCTCAGTTAATAAACACTCTCAGTGAATAAACAGATATTTCTCAAAATGACTGTAGGAAATTCAGAACAGTGATAACAAAAACTACAGTAAGAAAAAGAGAGGCTCTGCACAGAATCACAGAATGGTAGGGCTTGGAAGGAACCTCTGGAGATCATCTACTCCAGCCTCCCTGCGAAAGTAGGTGCTCCTAGAGCAGGTTGCACAGGAACACGTCCAGGCGGGTTTTGAATATCTCCGGAGAAGGAGACTCCATAACCACACTGTTCCAGTGCTGTGTCACCCTCACAGTAAAGAAGTTCCTCCACATGTTCAAGCGGAACTTCATGTGCTCCAGTTTGTGCCCGTTGCCCCTTGTCCTATCGCTGGACACCACTGAAAATAGTCTGGCCCCATCCTCTTGACACCCGCCCTTTAGATATTTATAAGCATTCATCAGATCCCCCCTCAGTCCTATCTTCTCCAGGCTGAACAGACTGAGGTCTCTCAGCCTTTCCTCATCAGAGAGATGCTCCAGTCCCCTAATCGTCTTCACAGCCCTCCGCTGGACTCTTACCAGTCATTCCCTGTCTCTTGAACTGGGGAATTCAGAACTGGACACACTACTCCAGATGTGGCCTCACAAGTACAGAGTAGAGGGGGAGGATCACCTCCCTCTACCTGCTGGCCACACTCTTCTTAATGCACCCTGGAAACATCTTGGCCTTCCTGGCCACAGGTACACATTGCTGGCTCATGGTTAACCTGTTGTGTGCCAGCACTTCCAGGTTCTTCTTCACAGAGCTGCTTTCCAGCAGGTCAGACCCCAACCTGTACTGGTGCATGGGGTTGTTCCTTCCCAGATGCAGGACCCTAGACTTGCTCTTATTGAACTTCATCAGGTTCCTCTCTGCTCAACTCTCTAGCCTATCCAGGTCAAGCTGAACAGCAGCACAGCCTTCTGGTGAAGGGATAAATGGATAAAGGTGAACTGGTGATGTCAGAGAGGAGGCAGTATCACTGTGGTGACGAGAGCTGCTGTTTTTATTGCTGAATAGGTTTTTTGTTTGTCCCAGGAGTCTCTGCCTCATCTTCCGTATGGCGGCCAGTGGCCTTTGCTTTCCTCGCTTTGTGCCTGGTGCTGTTCATGGGGCTAGTAGCCCTGCTGGTCCTGTGTAAGTACTGTGGCGTTCCGAGCTGTTGCTGTGGGAGTGGATTCCACCTGCACATCTGTTTCATCTCCCCTTGCAGACTGTCCCTGATGTCCTGGTTCCCCAGATGGAAATAATACAGCAGGAAGGGCAACAGTACAGCTCTCCAACAGATGTTCCCCCCACAACTGAGTGCCAGCACAGGTCATTCAGATAGATACCCTAACTCTAATGCAAGTCCTAACCTTAAACCTAACCACTGACTAACCCTATCTCTAACCCTAAATCTAACACTAAACCATAATTATGACCCACAGCAGTCCACAGGCCAACAAGTGTTAGCAGAGATCACTTGGGATTACTTATGTCTGCATTTATAGTTACCCTAAAAATAAGGGTTATGCTACCCCTAACACAAGTCCTAATCTTAACACTAAAACCTGAACCTCAGTTTAACCCTAACCCTAACCCTAACTCTAAAGTACTACCCTAACCCTAGTCCTAACCCTAACCCTCAGCTTAAAACAAAGCCTAACCCTAACCCTAATCCGAATCCTAAAGTACTACCCTAACCCTAACCTTAAACCCAAATAGAACCCTAAAATGTAATGCTAAACCAAACCCTAAGGCTAAACTCTAACCCTAAATATAACCCTAACTGTAAACCTAACCCTAACCTTAAATCCTAACCTTAACCCTAAATGTAAACCTAAACCCAAACCATAATCCTACCCCTAACCCTAAATATGACCTTTAACGCATAACTATAACCATAATTCTAACCACTAACCTGAGCCCTAACCCTAAAACCCTAACCCTAACAGCCCTACCCCAACACTAAAACTAATCTCTAACCCTAACCCTAAACATAAGCCTAACCCCTAAACCTAATCTTAACTCTAAACCTAAACCATAACCATAACCGTAAGACCTAACATCTAACCATAACCCTAATCATAATGACCTTAGCCCTAGCCCTAACTGCTGACTAACCCTAACCCTAACCCATTTCTGAAATGCTTTGTTTTCACAGCTAGAAGTTCGTTACCCACACTGTCTGGGTCATGGTAACCCCTGTGACTGTTACTGGAATATTTCACAGTTACAGTTCCCTCTTTTTCTTGGATTGCAAGCTTTTTACAAGTAGGGCAATCTTGGAATCAAAGCATTGTGGCTGCTGCATTTGCCCTATGATTACAGCAAATTTTTCATAGAAACATTTAAATTAACAACCAAAGGTGATGCCACATTACATTTGGAAGCAGAGACAGAGAGTTCCCAGCTTCTTTTTTGGCAGGAGGGAGGCAGTTGCAAGTGTCCAGGAAGAACACTCAGCGTGGTCCATAGCATCACAGAAATGTCAACTCTGAGGCAATTCTTCAGGTTTCTAGTCTGACACCCACCCTTTCCTCTCCACCATTCAAAGCTGGACTATCACCAACCCCAGATAAACTCATCTATAGCTTTGTCCAGAAGACTTTTAAAAATATTCAAGGGTGGACATACCCCCACCTTCCCAGCTGACCTTTTCCAGTGCTGCACTACTCTCCTGGTGAAGAAAATGTGGGTGATGTACACACAATGGTGGACATACAAATGAAGTAGACAAAAAATAAAAGAACATCAAAAGCTACAAATTAAAGCTACAATTAAAGCCATGGTTTTTAAAAAAACAATCTTTGATAAGCACTTTCATGGCTTTCAGTTTTTCAGATTTCCAAGGATCCTGAGGAAGGAAAGAAGCTGCAGGAAATGAGAGAAGCGTTGTGCTTTGAAGGGAAGGAGAAAAATGGTAAATGTGATTGTTATGTAAATAAAGACAAATCACCTCCTTTTCAGAGCCCATTGCCTGAGAGACTACAAATTCACATGGAAAAATCTGATCGGTTAGCATCTGTCTTTAACTGTGGTAGCATTTGAGATGTGGATATGTGTATACTAACATGCAAAACAACTTGTCCCTCACCCCGTAAGAGCTCAGCTGATTCACGGCTAACCTTAATCTTCTTTTCTCAGTCAAGCCAGTAGCTAAAGCCCCTCTACTCCTCAAAGGTCTGCATAATACTCTCTCTGTTTTCTAGAAACGAAATGTGCTATCTGTCCAGCAAGCTGGCAAAACAGTGGAGCTGACAACTGCTTCTACATTTCAAAGCAGAAGAAAACATGGAAGCAAAGCCAAGAGTTCTGTTCCTCAAGAAACTCCACTCTTCTTGTGCTAAAAGACAAAGCAAAGATGGTACAGTCTTAATCATCTCATGCATTCCTTTACGTCACGTGTTTTAACTTCCAGCTGTCTTGCAGGCAGAAACACTTTGGTCTTCTACAGTGCATGTATTTAACTTTCTCTGGGCCCAGTAGCCTTCCTGCAAGTCACAAGATTGTCACGACTTGCAACACTTTTTAAATTGTGTTCTGAGACAAATAGTGACATTATGTATTATGAGAAATAAAATAAACCATTGTATAAAATACCTTAATTATCTAATACTTAGATTTTCGCAAAGACAACCGATTACATATTATCAGCAAGGAGGTGAGACCCAGCACACAGAGTGCATGTTTTCATGACATCTTTCCACAAGTTTGGTTACTGAGGGCTCACAGCATCAAACCCACATCTACATGAAGTCTAGAGAATGGACCATTCACCATGGCGTTGTCATTGCACGGTGTACTGTAAAGTGACTATAAAAAGTTGCTTTCTGACCTTGTGTTTTACCCTCACAGAGTGGTGTTAATGACGGCACAAAGGGTAGACAGCAGAGGATTATATTATGATGACTGAATAAGGTTTAGAGAATTAATAATTTTAAGTAGTCTTACTAATTTTGGGGGTGTTTTTTCTGACAAATGAAAAATCTGTAATTTGCTGTCAAGAGCATATTTTCCCTTTCCTCATACACATATCCGGGAATCTCTTTTTCAACAGCTGTTGAGCTTACACAAAGCCCAAATATCCTTTTTTTTTCCCCCTACATAAAACTTTAAAAAGGAAACAACCTTCCCTGGAAATCTCTCTCCTTTTTCCAGATGGAGTTAGTTTCAGATGGGGGTACTTAACTCTTACTTACAAGGCATAAAGGCTGTCCGTTTGGATTTTTTAAACATGAAAATCAGATGGGTAGAGACAAAATACAAAGTAGAGAAACGGTTTATTACTGAGTTTAGCAGCATCTTGAGGTCAGAATCCTGATTCACACTGTTGGGAGACACCTGAACACCACACCTTCAATGTTGAACTCGAGACGATTTTGGTATGCTATATAAATCCCTGGATAGTTTGCTTCCAGATGTCTGAGTACTTGCTTTTTCTTCCATGTTTGGTACATGCAGCTGCAGCCAGACTGAGGCCCAGCTGTGGATTTTAGATTTTGGATAAGTTCCTAGACACTTTACTAAGCAGGAGTAGAGTATCTGGAGGATCTGAACAGGCTAAGATGCTGCCGAAACTCTAAGCCTGTTGAGATCCTCCAGATACTCTACTGCTGTTTTGTGGCAGTAGAACTATTCAGGCGCCTAAGTGTAGGTTTCTAGGGGAATCTGAGATACTCCAGTCTATTCTCTTTGGCCTCTAAAGAATGCCTCAGAAAGGCACAGTTCTCCCCTTGGTTCTGGGTTTTCTCTGTCAGCCATATATGAAGACCTCAGGCAGGTTGGAGCTCTCAAAAGGTGCTAGAGGCCTGCATTTAGGCAACAGGCCCTGCCCTCTAAGCTGGGATTCATCTCAGCTAACTTCAGGCACCTACAGTGTAAGCAGTCTGCAACTTCAGAGTTACTTCCTCAGGCTCCATTACAGTCAGTGGGAGATCTGGCCAATTCAGTAGCACTCTCACTGGGTCAAAGGAATCACTTCTCAGGTTCCATTGGATCTGTTGACCAGATCTCTGCTGTCTAATAGGGGCTTAAACAGTGCTTCCATATCTGTATCTAAACTGCAGATATCTAAAGGTAGTGTAGGTACCTAAAGGCAGACCAGATAAATCTGGGTTTGTTTGTTTGGGTTTTTTTGCTTTAAAAAAGCAGTGTTTTTACAGATCCAGGGTACATTGGTCTTATGGTAATTCAATAAACAACAGTATTTGAATGATCCTATAATCAGGCCAGTCAGCACTGTTTTATGGAAAACAAGTATGGACAACATGTTACTCTCCTACTGAGTAAGAGCTATCCCCTTTGGTTGCAGAACCTTCACATCTGGAAGATACAGGAACTTGGGTCTTATATTTGAAATATTGTTGTAATGATTTTCCCATACCTACAGGTTTCTCTGCCACAGGATTCACAGTTTTACTGGGTTGGATTATCATACATATCTGAAAGGAATGGCTGGTACTGGGAGGATGGAGCAGCTTTTTCAAAAGAAGCAACAAACTGGTAAGCCTTCATAAGTTAGGACCAGTGTGTTTCTATCCAATGAGCCCCAGTAAATTACATGAAACTTGTGCTTCCTCTTATTTTCCCATATTTGTCACATGTGCAATAATGAAGAAGCATGGAGACCATTTTCTCTGCTATGGAGCTCCGAATTTGTGTCCTGTATAAAGAACAATGGGTGGCAAAGTACAGCTTGATCACGTGCACCACACTCAAAAGGACCACTTAGCACAAATAAAATAGCTCCAAGGGGGAAATAACTACATTCCAGTGGCAAATCAGTATGATTACAAATGGTCCAAATATGGACCACATCATGTTACTGGGACATCATTAAGCCATATTTTTTAATTTCCTAGGGTTATGTTATATGATAGCATCTTCTGTGCCTCCTTATATGGACGGATTATTTATGCCAGCCACTCCTGTTCGACAAAGCAATTCTGGATCTGTGAGAAAGTGGCAGTTCATTTCGCCTGAAGAAGCATTGCGAGAAGGGATGTAGGATCTGCCATTGTAAGATACCAACTTTAGCAACTGGAAGTTTTAAATATGTTTTTATTTTTGTTTGTTTATGATGCAGTTTTCTCAGAATGGTTATTCAAATGGACAGGTCTTAGAGACTAAATCTTCCTCTTTGTCTGCATTTTCCCTCCCAGGCTCACAAATGAGAGGGAGGAAAAAACCTACAAATCTAAAAACTACTGGCCTAGGAAGCAACTTGAAAAAATTAGCTAGTCAAACAATGATTCTTGTGTGACTCTCTAGGTTGACAACCACACATTCTTGCAGATCTCTATATTTCTTGATCTTTAGTCAGCATTTTAGACTAACACTGGCCAGTCATAAAGCAGTCCAACTACATCCTTGATTATTTTACTCACTGAATTACTTACTGTACACACTAACTACTGTCCACCCAGAATCCTCTTCTGGACCAGTTTGCCTAGGCATGCCTTCTTTCCTAAATCTGTTCTTCCAGCTGTTCTCTGTTTGAGGTACAGTGATGCAGAAAGAACACAAGGCTTTATTAATCCATAACATTCTTTTCACATTTAATGTTTTAATTTAATTTTAATTTAATTTAATTTAATCTTTTCGCTTTAATGTTTACAGAACCAAAAGGACGTTTTTGAGAAGACTACAGAGAACCTCTGGAAGCAATCTCTGTGAAGAGTCAAATGTCATTGTTGGATTAAAAGATTACCTGCATAACTTCAGTGCTACTATAACATTAATTGCTACGGAAATAGCAGAGAGGATGATAATTATGTGCTCCATTTAGAGCTACACACCATCAGTACTCAAACTGATGCAGAACCCATTGCCACAAATCTTACTCGAGCTCTTGTACTATACCCACACTGTTTGGGATCTCTGGACCCCAAGGTACACGCTATGCATCATATGTTATTAAAGCACTCGTCATACTTCTTGAAAGAAAATGATGCTTCTGTTTTTCTGGGTGGAGTTTCATTGCATGAGTTCTTTGAAATTTTGTATGATGTCAGCATCTGTTTTGTATTACATATGCATATATTCCTTGTGTGTATATATATACCTTGTATCTATGTGTATACGTCTTAATATTTGAACACTTTCCTTAAAATAAATGAAAAAATAATAATATGTCTTCAATATTCAATACTTCCTTGGAAAATAGTCTCAAAGATTGAAGAGGTTCCTTGGTAAAAAAAATGAAACCCTTTTCTTAATGTGCCAAAACATGTTTGTGAACTGAATAAATGCACTAACTCAGTAGAGCCAAGTCCTAATTTATGGGCACAAGTACCAGTTGAACTATCTAGAACTCCTTACTATTGCAGTAGGAAGTGCAAGGTACAATGCAAGTGAGGTACGTTTCATCTGTTTCATTCAACTTGAAAAAAAATTCACAGCAGCCATATAAGCTGCCACATTTTACCTCTTTTTCTTCCCATAAACTAAATCTTGGTTTTTTTCTAGCAATCTGGTATACACCCTTGTTTGATGGCTGCACTGTGAAAACAAATGTTAGCCTCTGGGTTTCCTGCTGACTGTCTGGTGTGACTTTTTAGGGAGCATTCACTATTACTGCAGAAAGGTCAGGTCAGTGGTGATAACTTGTGGGGTACATTTATTTCATTTCTGTGGCTGGGTGATCTTTATAAACTATTTCCATACCTTAATATAGCAATCTACATTTGGTCTCAGCCCAAATCTTGGCCCCTGCAGCTTGGAAAGGGCTTTTTCCCTGTTAACAGTGACGTATTTCAGAATTAAGAACTTATAGTATCTACTATATTAAATTCAAGCAAATCCATTTCATCCAGTCTGCTTTCTATCTCAGAGGCTGTTGAAATTCTCCTGATGTGTGGAGCCCAAGACACAAGCTGCTCAGGGAGGTCCACTATCTTTGGGGACAGAGGAGGTCCACGATTCTTCTACGGCACTAGGAAGTTTAAAGAAGTGGTTCATTTGAAGCACATTTTGTATGGAAAATAAAACCTAGTATTGTATACTAAATGTGAGAGTAAAGCCCTTGGTAGAGTCTGAGATATAATAAATTGTGAAAGGTTTGGGAACTAAAGAGAAGTTGCTGGCTTCAACATTCCTTCAAACAGGACATGGACAGTGAAGAAGATGGGAGTGAATAAAAGGATTCACTGGGGAAATGAGCCCTGCGGTGTCATTCTGAAGTGGAAGGAGCATGACAGCTTCACATTTGCCCATCTACATCGAGATAAAGTGAAATGGGAGGGGCCTAAATGTCAGCTGCTGAATAGGAGAAAGCAAGTTCATGCATGTCAGGAAGGCAGGTTCAGAAATAAAAGACTTGAAGCAAACACCCCAGCTGCACAGCGCCTTCTCACATCCTCCACTACACTCTCTGCTACAGGCCCTGCACTAAGTGCTGCCTGACTCATTCCCAGTGGCCTCCATCATCCTTGTTATGAGCGCACTCCCTGCCCTGGAGCTGGTTCAGACTTGTCAGTAGATGCTGGTGCTCACAGGCTGAAATGCACTGTCAGCAAGAAGCTAAATAATATGGTGCCAATCTGTGTTCACAGACACTGTCTGTAGAAAGCAAGGAAGATACCTCTTCCTTGTGAAGGTCAGCCAATTTACTAAAGAATTTGATGCTCATCTGTCCCTGGATTGTCCTTCTCTGTTTGCTCCTTGTATTTCAAATCAGAACCTTAAAACATTTAACCATGATAACATCTTTCACTGATACGCTTTTAAATCAGTAAAAGATGACTAAAAGACTACAAGAAGGTGCCCAGGAGCACAGCTACAACAGCAAACAATGGGACCATCTCTTTATCAGCAAGTTCTCCTTTGGAGCCCTCTATCTTGTGTCCATATTCACACTTGTGCTCTGCCGGGGCTGATCAGAGCACTACTAAACGC
Organism: Steatornis caripensis; assembly: GCA_013398225.1. Taxonomy (NCBI): domain Eukaryota; kingdom Metazoa; phylum Chordata; class Aves; order Caprimulgiformes; family Steatornithidae; genus Steatornis; species Steatornis caripensis. The sequence continues at coordinate 29,580 of VZSC01015633.1, forward strand.
AACTCACAGAATCTGTAGTTAGGGAAATCCCAGTTAGACACAAAGACAACATTCTTCACAGTAGGGGTGGCCAAACACAGGAACAGATATCCAGAGTGGCTGGGAGATGTCTGTCCTTAAGGACTGAGTGATCTTGACTGGACAAGTCCTTAAGAAACTTCATCAATGGAGTTCAAAGCTGCCCCAGCTTTGAACAGGAGGTTGAACCACATGACTTCCAGAGGTCCTTTCAAACCATGACCCTTAAGATAGAAGTCTTACAACTTAAGACACCATGGTTCTACAATGCATCTTTTCTTGGGGGTGCCTGTACTCCTTGACACAGGGCTCAGCTCTGGCTCATGCATCTCTAATGACAAGTTTCCAGTTACACAATCTCACTATCACCCTAGAGACTCACATCTCTCTAAGCCTGCCTGGTCTTTCCCACAGTATCTTCTGTCCTTTACAGGATACCTCAACTGGTATCAGTTTGTCCATGGAGCATGGTCCTTTGCTCTGTCCCTGCCTTCACTTGTATTTATTTCATGTTAAATTAAATAAATCTTTACTCATCTGAAACATCTGAGGCAGCAGGTAAGGTGCCAGCCTTTCAGAACCTTCATTCTTGACATCATGACTTTAATACATTCTATGTTCTCCTCTTAGGGGAACTTCCAGGGGGAAAAAGGAAGAGCGCAGAGCACTGTGCAGAAGGGCCAGCAAGCTGTGAGCCACAATTTGCAGAGAGAAAAATGAGGTCCTACTGTAGTTGGAAGTTGATTTCTCAACAGAGAAGTTGATTTACTAAAGAAAGTTGTATCCAGTCTGTTTCACACTTTCTAAAATTTCTCTCCAAGCTATAAGGAAGGGGAACAGACAGTGCTATTTCAAGTCATCTACTATTGTTCCCTTGGCATTGTCCCCTCAAAATTGTAGTGAGTCTTCTCTTAATATTCATACATCACAGAGTCATGGAAAGATTTAATTTGGAGGGGACGTCTGACGACAGTCTGGTCCAAACTCTCGCTTAGCAGGTCTAATTTCAAAGTTGGATCAGATAAGCCTGTCTCTGTCCAGTCAAGTTCAGAAAATCTCCAAGGATGTAGAAGTCACATCCTCTTTGGACACTATTTTCAGTACTTGACCACGCTACCCGTAACTTATGACAATTGTTTCTTGTCCCTTTGCTGTACACCTCTGAGAGTCTGGCTCCATCTTCTCCATAGCCCCTTTATGCAGCAAGAGACTGCAATTGGATTCTCATCAGCTTTATCTTCTCCAGGCTGAAAAAATACAGTTGTCAGAGTCTGTTCCTGTAAATCAAGTGGTCCAGCTCCTAAACATCTCAGTGGCTCTCCCCTTGACCAGTTTTAATATTTATATGTTTTCAGGGATTTAAAATTCTTTTTTCACTAGGGAGCCTAAAGCTGGATATACTGTTCCAGCTGCATACTGACAAGTGATGGAGAGAAGGGAATCATCACCTCCTTCACCCTGTTAGCTACTTTCTTGCTAGGTGAGTCCAGCATGTTGTTCGCCTTTGCCACAAGGGCTCACTTCTCTTATTTGTTAAATTCTGTCTGTGTCTTTTTCCCCACACTCTGAGTTCCACTTCTCCTTCTGAAAGGGAGGCATTAGACTCTGGACAGCACTTCCTACCTCCTCTGTGTGACTAAATAGCTTCAGCAGCTATTTGCAGCTGCAAACTTTGCTCTCAAGTGAATGCACGCACCTAGATTTTTAGCTCTTAACACTGTAATAATGAAAAAGACAAAGAGCTGAAGTTAGTTTGCCTCCGAGATGAATCAGAGGTGTTTTTTCTGTTTTAAAATGTGGAAAGTTCAAAGGAAATGAAAGTCAAGGGAAGGCTAAGTGGAAAAGAGGGGAACTACCAGACCATACATTTACTGGGACTCATATCATCCTTACATGTCTCTACACCTGGGGATGGAGACCCAGGCTGAGATGTGATGGGTGGGAAGAGAGGAGTTCTTCCCCTGAGGGAGGAAAAGGAGAAGTCACACGTAACACTGTAATATCTTGCCTTAGGGCATTGTAAGTGTGACCCTCTCCTATCCCCTCCCTCTTTCTGCTTTTTTTTTTAGTTCTCCTTTACTAATTATTCAGTCTGTCTTTGAAGAGGGTCGTTACTGAACCACAAATGAGTTCTCAGATAATGCATATGAATACAGAGGAAGAGGATGGATACTCTAATTTAAATCACTTGCCGCAGCATCCAGCCAGACACTACATGTCCCTGAACATCAATCAAGGTACGACTGACACTTGCTCTTTGAACTTTGTGCACTATGGTAGACAATGACAATAGGAACAGTCAGTCTTTCTTGTCCAGCTCAGTAAATAATAAAAATATGTACTTATGGGTTTAATGCATTTTGTATTGTTTTGTCTGACAAAATCCAGCATGCAGGAATGTGAAAATGCATAGAGTGGAACTACTGCCGTTACTTGCCCTAAATTTCTGTAGGAAAAGACAGGTGGCTTCAGATTCAAACTCTGGAATGTAGGAATCAGCTTTAATGTGCTTGGTTTTATTTATTGTTTATTTATTATTACAGGAAATGGCTATAGAGACAGGACAATCTGACTTTAACAGGAAAACAACTTTCACGTTTTGCCCCTGGACATAATTTTTTCAGAAAATGCTGAAGATTCATAGCTTTTAAGGCCAGAAGGGATGAGGCAGCACCAGGTCTAAATGCATAGGTCATGTCATTTCTTTTCTTCAAGTCCCATAGCTCTGGTTGGGCTAAACCATGTACTTCAAGAAGGCATCCAGTCTTGAGTTAAACATTTCTTCATCTGAAAGGTCCATCATACCACATTGCCATAACCCTTTGGTGATGGTAATTCTGAGGAAGTTTTGAATCCAGGGAAATCTCAGTGGATATATTTAACTCCAGAGTTTTGGGGCTGGCATGCAGCCTGAGGACTGTGTGCCCTGAGAGCAAGAAGGATTTGTGCAAGGTGTAAGATGGTGTGCAAACACTTCCTTACTCTGTTCTGACAGAGCAGAGTAATACAGTACTGGCAAAGGAGAGCAGGAGCACCACCTACTTCTCAGTCAAAGGATCACTACAGTGTTGCCTAGTTTCATCATTTGTCAAAGGCAAGGAATCCCTCAACTTGTCCGTTTAAACCATGTTCAGCATGTCCTTTCAAACAGACGTCTTTAACAGAGGCAGCACGTCTTCTCAACTTGCATTTGGGTTGATCCTTAAAATATAATACAACCTGCAAGGAGAACTCTTTCAATAGTCACCTGATGGCTCTTCATAGAGGGGTGGAGGGTTTGAAGTGCTGGTGAACAAGATGTCTTCCCTCAGATAAATTTTTTGTTTCTCCCAGGGCACTCTTTTCCATTTGCTGTATGGTGGCCAGCTATCTTCGCTTTGTTTGCACTGTGCCTGGCCCTCACCATAGGAATGATAGTCCTAGGTAAGTGCTGAAATATGCTGTGTTCCTTTACTCATCTTAACATCTTGGGAACAACTGCAGTGAAGAAAGGTGGCAGACAGACTGCAACAAGGACAGTCAGTTCATCCTCATCCTTTCCTCTCCTCCTAATTACCTGTCATGAACATTCTGCAGCTTGATGCACATAAGGCTTTGAGGAAAGCAGTTTTTTTAAGTCTGGACCTATGCCCAGAGCAAGGATATAGAAGTCAACATGATATATTTTTGAAAGAGTGAGAGGAATGGATTCTGTCCTCATCCATCTATTATTCATTTATTTGTTAGTTTGAAATCAATTATAAAATTCTAATGTTGATTTTCATAAATCAGTTTGCTGTGTTCCTTCTCCTCTTCTACTGTCATTCAAGTCTCTCTGCTCTACTGGAATAGCAGCTCTTGTCTCATTTCGTTGATAAACCTTTCATGTTCGTAGACTAACTTCTTATGTTTCTAGACTACCGTCTTCAACTAGTTCATACTAGTATGTTAAAAATGGACATACTTCTAGCACTTAGATTCGTGAGGAAATAACATTTTGTCTGTCTGTTTCACTCAGTCATTGCACTTTACCTGAAATGTGCAAGAGAACTAAAGACTCTCATATTTATGTTAGGTTTTATCATGTGTGACGTGACTGTACCTATACTTTATATCACAGAGCCTGAACATAGTCGTTCTGAGTTGTTGCTACCAAAAGCTAGCATCTAAATACTGTTGAGGAAGATATAAAAAAAACCCTCCTCACTTTCTTTGGAGAAGTTTTACCAGCCTTTAAGAATAAGTTTTTTTCAACTTGAAGTGTGTTTAAAATTTTAGTTTTTTTCAAAGGCTTATAAATCTTCCTTTAAGATCAACATGATTAGTTCAAGATAGTCCTTCCTAAGCATTTTTTTTGCATTATTTTAGTCTTTTATTAGGTTACCTAGTTGTTTGCAATGGCACTGTGATTAAATTGCATTTAAAATTTGGAATTCTCTTTATCCATCGTTTTCTCATCTGCTAATCTCCTCACAGTATCTGACACTGTAGCACCACAGTTGCATGTTAGCATGCTGTTGCAAAGGTAAATTTGCAATATATGATGAAGCATGTATCATGCGGTAGCATTGTCACATCTTTTTTGTCTCATGAAGAATACCTTTATAAATTCCAGGTCTCAGAGGTTCGAATGCACCTGCACAACATAATGAAAACTTGCAAGGACTAAAGGAGAGGTTGTGCTTGATGGATGACGCAAACAGGAGGAATGATAGTAAGTAGAACTACTGCTCACACAGTCTATGTGTTAGGTCTTATCTATGTGTCAGGTCTTATATCAGATTAAACAAGGGTGTTATATGCTATATCAGATTAAACAATGAGTTAAAAAACAAAGAATGAGCATACATGTGACCCATAAAGTGCCATATACATTTCAGCTCACATAACTATGACTTTCCAGGCCTATAGGTGTAGACTCCTTTACTCTTCCTTTGGCTGCTTATAAGGGACTGATGGATTCTTTCTGTTCTAGGACCTGCATGTTCCCTCTGCCCTGTAAACTGGAAATGGGTTGGAGGTGACACCTGTTTCTACTTTTCAGAAAATGAGGCCACATGGCAGGAAAGTGAAGACTTTTGCTTCTCCCAGAACGCCACCCTTCTTACACTGAAACAGAAAAGCAAGTTGGTATGATTCCAATCATACTGGTGATTCTTTGCATCGGTATCAACTGTTCAAAACTCCTCACCACTCAGCACGTACCTCTTGATGTTACTTGGTAACAGAGGTACTGACCCCAAGGTCTGAGGCAATGCAGACTGCAGAACATTTAATCACAAATGTGTAACAATGAGGTAGCTAGCAATACAGAATATTACTCAGCCAAACAGTGGACATGAGTGTCATGGGTCTTGTGAATGTTATAAGCAGTGAGTCTTTCATTTAGGAAACCTCTTTGAATACACTGAGAGATAGGGATCTAAAAAGAATTGTTGTCCTGGTCTTAACGTTTACTAGAGATGCCAGAAACAAAATATTCATGGTTGCATGCCAAATAGAGATGTCTCTTGGAAACTGTTATGAGGGTCTGATGAGGAGTTCGGAGAATTGCTGTCAAATTACCTCCTTCGGTTCGTTCTTGATCACCTCCCCTCTCAACAGTAGTTGTTCAGATACAGCAAAATCAAAATACCCACAACTCCTTGGTGATAAAGGTTTTGCATTTTTTATAGATCAGCATATCTCAAATATCACAAAAACAATCTTATTGGATTGGATTATCATACGGAGTTGATGGCTGGTCTTGGGTAGATGATACGAAACTTTCTACAAAGAGAATGGACTGGTAAGCTTCCTGAACTTAAACTGTTGGTGGATTTTAATCTTGTCTTGCACAACATCCTCCCTGTGCACTGAAGGAGAGGGAAACCAAAATTCTATTAATGGCAAAGCTTCAATGTGGAACACAGCCGCAGATGTATTTGGAATTAAAATACTCTTTTAGGTATGGAGTTCCTGAAACAGTGAAAGAGTCTCAGAAAACTGGAAGTGAGAGCAGGAGAAAGAGTCAACAAACCAGTGTAACCAGTAACTGCTCTCACTATTTAAACTGATTCACTTTATGAAACATCCCACGACTCTATACGAAGCAGCCCATGCTTCTTTCAACACAGCCTACCTCCTGCAAAGCCTGCCTGCACCTGCCCCTTCTACTCAGCCACAATTATGCCAAATTGACTTTTCTCTTCCATCAACATTTTGAAACCTTTATTACATAAAAATAGTCAACATTAGGTGGAGAGGACCTGTTTACTTTTTCTGTAAAATCTCATCAGCTTACTCAGTGTATTTCTCCTTTACTACCCATGGGGAAAAAAAATCAAATTCCCATTTTGTTCCGTGTGATGTGAGCACTGGATGCAGTAACATGACAGTCCTCTTCACGGTCTGGAGAATCTTCTTCAAGTGAAGATTCTTCAGCACCTCCTTGGAAATGTGCTTATCTTGCCTTGCAAACTTACACTTCTAGTGGCTAGTAGACATCAGGCAGAATTATCTGGCTTCTCTTTGGGCAGACCACTGCCTTTAAGTTTTCAGACACAAATTACCACTACATAAAGCAATGATTGCGATGACATAGGCACTGGTGAGGAACTGGTGCTATTTTCTGCTTTGATGATATTCCATAGGTAGGCTTTCCATTTTACATCTTTGAGCTGAAGGCAGGTGGCAGAATGATCCTTCAGACTTGAATTATACAAGCATTTATGTACTTCAATATTTTGTATAAACCTTAAAATGACTAAGCAACTTTTGCAATAATGTATGATTGTCCAAAAGGGCTTTATGGTTGTTTCAGAATTTCTACATGAGAGTTTTTAACAAGATGGTATGGGTTTTATTCTAGGATTGATTTGTCATCTCAGGAAAACTGTGCATACCTGGTTTATCGTAAGTCAAGAGTCTACAGTGAGAATTGTTATGAGAAATATCCCTGGATCTGTGAGAAGGCAGCAGTCCAGCTGATCTAAAAAGATTATCAGCAGAAAAAGAACTAGAAAAGCATGAAGAAGATTTTGATGTTCAGATTTTTCAAAGAAGGGGTGTAAAATAAAGTTTAATACAAATTCAGAGCAGAGACCATTCTTTCTTCCTAGTGTATTCACACAAACACAAAAATGGAAAAGAGATCTTTGCAGATAAAAAGAACCACCAGTAACGAATATCTACAAATCAGAGACAAGACATTAGTCTCATTGTTCTAGTTCAGAAACCTCTACCGTAGTGATGCTGACAATCTTAAGCATTACTTAAAGCCAAAGAAACCAGAAGTTTAAAGGCCTGTGGGACCACTTCTTGTCATTCTGATTGGAATTTCAAGTACATTTATTACTACCAAGTCTCTCTCTTTAGTCCATTTGACCTTACTCTGATGATGAGTCTTCTCTTACTTCTATTTGTAAAGATATGCTAATCTCTGATAAGTCTTAACTATTTCCAGCCCGCTCTTCAGCATACTTGCTTTCAGTTATTCTATATTCCTCTAAAACTCCAAGGCAAGCTCTCTTCTCCTTTACTACTTGAAGACATGTGGCTCTGTTGTTCACTGCTTGGCAGTGAAGCATCACTCAGCATCCTCATCCTCTTCTTGACTGGGTATAGTAGGGTATAGTATATGACTTGTAGATATGTTCAGATTTTACTTCCATATAATGATGCTTTTCCTTTTACATGCAATAATACGATGCTCCAAGAATGCCCAGAAGTCAGTTCTAAATGAGTTTTAATAAACAATGTACTATTATCATAATCACCATTGCAGTTATGCAGGGAGAATGGGAATAATGATTGGATTTTTCTAAGTAAGCCATCTGAGGTACACTAGTCTTCAAGTAAGATAGAATGTGACCAACGCTTTACCTAATGCATCTCATCATATGGATGGATATGTGGCATGAATGGCTGCACTGATAGCTGGAATGTTGTGACAATATTCAGAAAAATATTAATTGCTGAATGGGGAACTGAATTTTCCAATGTATTGGAAACCACATATTTTTGGTATTATATATTAATTGTCTTTTGAAATGGACTATTTTCTAAATCTAAGTAACTGTATCTGATGTACCTTGTTCAGGATGCTGAGGGGAGGGAGGTGGGTAAAAAGCAGCTCTGACTTCAGGACAGCAGAGTTTGCTCTCTTCAAATATCTTATCAGAAGATTCCCATGGGATAAGATAGTGGAAGGAAAAGGGGCCCAAGAAAGTTGGTTAATATTCAGGGATTACCTCCTCCGAGATCAAGAGCAGTCAGTCCCAACAAGTAGGAAGTCAGGCAGGAATACCAGGAGGCCTATGTGGGCAAACAAGCTGATCTTGGCAAAACTCAAACACAAAAAGAAAGCATATAGAGGGTGGAAGCAGGGACCGGTAACTTGGTAAAGGGTATCAAAGGCAACAAGGAGGGCTTCTATAAGTATGTAAGTAAGTGATAAAAGGAAGACTAGGGAAAATGTGGGCCTGCTGCTGAATGAGACCAGGGACCTGGAAAAGGCCAAGGTACTGAACGCCTTCTTTGCCTCAGCCTTTACTAGCAAGATTGACCTTCAGGAATCCCAGAGACCAGGGAAAAGTCTAGACCAGGTTCCTCAAAGTCCATCCAACCAGGCCCTGAACGCTTCTAAGGAGGGGGCATCCACAACTTCTCTGGGCAGCCTGTTCCTGTGTCTCACCAGCCTAATCATGAAGAATTTCTTTCTTATGCCTAATCTAAATCTACCCTCTTTTAGTTTAAAATTGTTGCCTCTTGTCCTCTCACTACAGGCTTTGGTAAAAAGTTTCTCCCTGCCTTTCTTATAGGCCCCCTTTACGTACTGAAAGGCCGCATGCAATAAGGTCTCTTTGGAGGCTTCCCTTCTCCAGGAGGAACAACTCCAAGTCTCTTCATAGGAGATCTGTTCCAGTCCTCTGATCTGAGGTCCCTTCCAACCTCAACTATTCAATGATTCTGTATTTTTTCAAGAGCTCAAATTTTAGACACTAATAAATAAAATCTCTGTGTGATACCAATGTGGTCATGTTCAAATTAGGTGTTCAATTTAATAGCACTTGCCATTTTTTAGTAGAAAAAATGATTACAAAAATCCTCTTGTTATTGTTCCAAGTTTGAAAGTGACTCAGATTTTTACTTCATGTTGGAAAATTGAGTTGAGTGGACAAATTGGAATATTTTGAGGTATTTTTGTGGCACTTAATTCATTATGTCCACTAGAAATTTCAGGCATATTTCTACATGCATTTTGCATAGGGATGCAGCTGGAACCACCACATTCAACAATGACAGATCTTGGTCTATGAATGTGTGATATTTGTGATACAGTCTTATACAGCAGAAGAAACTGCTCCCTTTCCTTGAGTTGTAATATTATGCTTCAAAATGCAGATTTTTTAAGTGCATAAGACTTTTGCCATCATAACATAGGCAAGTTGATGTTAATTGTTTTCTTTCCCCTACAAAATACTGCTTTCCAGCTACACAATTCTTACAAATATCTGCACCACAATTTGTGCTATGGTAAGCCTTCAACTTAATTTGACATTATAAATAGCAGCAAATATGACTTCAGCATGGTCATTTGGCTGTCCATCTCCAGGAAATGTTTTGCCCACAAAAGCCACCTGTGCATCTTGTGCATTTAAGTGTGTTGCAGCTGAGTGCTCCAATTCCATATGTCACTTGAGTCTGTTTGTGTGTTTCAAGTGCCCACTGTTACTAGCTATGTTCTTCTGAAAAAAAAAAAAAAAGACCAATAAATGTAAAGAATGAGAGACGAATAAAATACAGGAAACACTGAATGGGGAGGAAAAACTGACTTTGCTCACGATGGCTTAATTGGACTTATGTGGTCTTTCCATGCCAAAGAGTATTTCACAACTCTGAATATTTTTGTTTCAAATCAGAAAAAAAGGGCAACCCTTCTACAGAAGGAGTGAGGATTTCTTCCTGCTCAGTTTCCTGGTGGAAAATAATTATGAGGAGCAGTGAGGGCAGATAAGTTTTCAGGATAGCAGGCGTATGTGTGATTGCAAACCACTGACTCTGAATTTCTGAAACAGAAATAGAAATAAGCTTGTCTGGAAGCATTTAGACAAGCTCTGTATTTTAAATTTCAAATGTGAAATCATAGAATCATAGAATGGTAGGGGTTGGAAGGGACCTCTCGAGATCATGTAGTCCGACCCCAAGTCACCAACCCCAACCACAAGTTTGTTTTTGCTAAATTTACAGGATGGGAAGCTTAATTTAGCAAAAGCAGAAATCTCCACGTGACTCTAACCAGAGAACTGGAGGATGAGTAACATTTCCTTTTTTACTTCTTTTTTTTAACATTGAAACTAATTCTTCTATCCAACACGGTTAGGGAAGAGATGGTGGTATATTTCCCATATATCATGTGGCTGTGCAACTTGAAAAATGACTATATTTTGCAAGGCCTGCTGTTTAAACACTGCAGCTTCTGTCTCCACATGAAATCAGAGACGCGCCTATTTTCTCTGCTAATTATGAGTATTGGGATCTTACTGCAAGAACATTTTTCCCCACTTGGATTTATTTAAGTTTTTATGATGCAGGTTGTTTACCAACTATCTGCCACCAAGGGTAAAGAGCATGACAACACAGAGAAGAAAACTCGTTAAAATGTAAAGCTCTGACACTCCATTCAAGGTTGCATCTCTGAGCTTTGCAGAGAAATGAGCTACTTGTGGAGCTATATGTCAATACAAAACAACTGAAAGCAATGTAAGAAAACTAAGCGAGCAGAACAATTTGTCTTTAAAGCACTATGAAGAAAAATGTTCACGAGTTTGGTAGATCTGTTGAGATGAATACTCATGTTGGGAACAGTAGGGAAATCATTTGCCACAAGCACTGAGAGTGGCTTGTGAGCTGAAGGCTTGTTTTGTAACAACGTGGCATGGGTACAATGCTTATACTGTGATTTTAATCGACATTGTATTGAACTGGAAAGGCTAATTATAGACCCAAGATTTTTTTATCACTGTGAACAACACAATATCAGGAATACAGACCTGGCTGTGCTAACAAAACCTTATGGCAACAACAGACAGCAACTAATTGCTGATCTAGTGGTAGCTATAAAGAAAAAAATTTCACCCTTCGTCTTTTTCAGTATGCAACAAAACCTGAAGATTTTTCTGTGAGCATTGTATGACTTGAAATAACTCAGTTCATTCAATTAAAGGCATGATTGCATGCTGCCTTTTGGACTTTGTCAGTTTTAAATGCTTTCTTCAGTCCAATGACATCAGAGGTGACATCGCTTTTAAGGCAAATTAACATTGAAGTTGTGGTCAAGACAGGTAGCTGTTCAAAATGCAATGGTTAGCATGACTTGCAAAGGTGAGTGGAAAGACTCTTTCTCTAACTCGTTGCTTACTGAGAATATCCCCTTTACTCAGCAGCACAGAACAGGCTCCTGTGAGCCAACTAATTTAGTGGACCCTGGGCAATCTGAGAAAGATTTCTGAAGAGGATATTTCAAAGAGAGTTAAGAGGAATTGCATGAAGAACACACAGAGTGATTCAGAAGATGGTCTGATTTGTGTAGGCGGCTATGGGAAAGGGTAAAGTGCAGAAGATATGTGCATGAAATTGTTTAGTTCTGAATTGCTTTAAAGCTCTGAACATTTCAACCTCAGATAACAAAAGATATGACATCTAAAAGATATGACATCTGTTAAAATAATTATTTTATTGTGACTTAAATGATCATCTTATGTCTAAGGCTAAATTTTTCTCTCCTGGTTTAAGCCAAAATACAACAACTGATTTACACTACATATCAAGGAAATTCATGGTTAGGTGTTACTCAAGCAAACACAATAACAGATTGTACACTGCACAGCTCAGGGAAAGTACTGGATGCCACGTGCTATTCTATTCTGTGTAACTTGGCTCATCGTGTAGCAGTTGTAATTATGAGTCATTGAGGCATGAAGATCTGGTATAAAATGAAAAAATCCAGACAGCAATGAGGACCACGAACTTACCCCTTGTTGTGTAAGTTCCTGAGCTTGTGAATATTCAGCAGCCGGGCACAGGGACCAGTGCTTCACGCCCGAGACAGGGGGACAAGACAGGCTAATGGATTCTCCTCCCAAACACAGTTCAGAACAGCAGACTTTCATTCAACATTTTCTTCCTTCATTTTCTGCAGTATTTCACTCCTAGCAATAGTCCATAATACCTACCTGTGCTTTTCACATGCAACACTTTTCCCTCAGCCAGGCCCCTACAATCAACCACTGCTCCACTCACTGGTCTGCTGTCCCCATGCCAATCACATAATTTCCCTCACATCAGTTTCACTCACTGCTTCAGCTCTTCACTGGCTCCTCCTCATACCAGACCCCTCTGTGATGGTTATTCTACTTCCTCATGGTGTGATTTTTAAGATTCTTTTGTATTATCAAGGGTTATAAGATGTGGTCTCCCACCGTGCCCTGCATGTGTTAGAACAGCCCTGTATGGGTTACCTCTCCCATCATTCACGTCATACCTGCATCCCCTGCAGACCAGTCAGTGCTGGGATCCCAGGTAGTATTTCCATGGGTGCTGAGGTGCTCAGACTTAGAAAATGCAGCATTTCCAGTCTATGAGATAGCTGTGCTGCAAGATACTCTCTGTTGTCCCTGTTTCTCTAAATTACTTTTTCATATCCATAATTAAAATAATTTCCATATTGCTAAACACTTGTTTAGTGAGGGATATAGCACACTTGTTGGCTGTTGCTACTGCAGACTTCTGATGCACAGCTTTATGTCTGGAATAAACACAAGAGGCTTGCCTAAATACCTCCACCTTCCCTGACTTACAGTCCAATTTTCATTGCACGGCTCAAATTAGTACAAAATACACACAGAAACAAAAGTGCTAAAGATAAACTTGACTGTTCCTGAGAGATTTCAAAGTTCTCTATTGTTTGCTAGCATCATAAAAGAGAGATGCTCTCTGATGCAGCCTTCTCTTTGAACAGCCTCCTAAACAGCAGTGAAGAAGCAGGAGGCTTTGCATCATTAAAGGCCTTGTATTTGATGGTTGTTGAGCCTACTGAGCACACTGACTTATTAAAAAGACACACTACGGAAAAGGTCAGTAGCAGCAATATTTATTCCAATTGTGAAATTCTGCAACAAAATGGAAAATGAACTTGAGAAATCAAAGAACCGGATCAGGTGTGACGTGGTTAATTATCAAGACAGATGTCTTAGAGGAATGCACCTTCTGCCCTAACACCCAATGCAGCAGAACAGTCCACTAGCAGGTAGACTGGCATTCCTGGGCATTAAATATTGCTGACTTTGCTCTGTATTTGCCTTCTGTTCCTTGAGCCCATAGGGCATACAATCCCATTTGAAAGCTTTTCTCTCTAACTAGGAGAACTAAAACATATTTGTATTTGTCTTTTAATGCAGGCTTTGATTCTGTTGCACTTTCTAGTTATCAGTAGGTGGGGAGTGAAATCAAATATTTGGAAATCTATTGTAAATTGGGAGCTCACAACTGTGAATACCCAATGTATGGATTTTGAAAACATGATGTGTTGCTCTTACAAATGGTCATGGATTCCTGTTTTGGAGAGATAGGCAAGAATCTTTAAGATAGAGTTCTGGAATAATATACTTAATTTTGTTTAATTTAGAAAAGAATTTAGGAGAACTGGATAGAAGTGGTTACACAAGAGTGCAAGGGCTGAAAGAGGAAATGAAATTGTTGAAGAAAAAGCCCAAGGAGTCTGACTGATGTGAATCACCGAGGGCAAGTTAAGCTTAGATTATCCCTGATGTTACATTAACCTGAGCTCAGACTCAGACTTTTCCCTATCACAAAGTCTTGGGCAGAACTCGTTCCCATAATGGCACATCCAAGGACAGGGCTCTCTGCGGACCTCTGCTCACTAGTGCCTGTCCAAGTAGCTCGCCTGCTCGACCACTGCAGGATCCACCACTTTCTCACAAACATAAAATTTGTACTCGCCACACTGTGCAATGTCTATGTTTGCACCCTGAAGCCACACACAATCTAGGAAAGGACTCGAGCTGGCTCGTTGGATCTGAAACCTGTGAAAAAATATCAGAATAGCAGAGATAATTATCATCCCAAGGAAAAATAATTCCTGACTGCTGCCACCCATTTGACCCACAACAGCATACAAGCTCTCTGATGGGGACTTGCCTAGGTTGATAAGCAAGTGACGGGTAACCCATCTGCTGGCAAGCAGGTGGAAGGACAGGTGATTACTGAGTGGCAGTTAAAGCTTGCTGCTTCTGGCTCATAACAAATACACCTGGACGCGGTCTGCTCCTATCCATGCCAGCAACTTACAGATCAGGGGAGAAAGCTGATCCATCCTCCCACAGCCAGGGCTCCTCAGCTCTGTTGCGAGACAGTCCAATCCAGAACGAGTAAGAACTGTAAGACTGTGCTGATCGCATTGCAAAGTCCTGTAGGGAAATAAATGCGAAGCCTGTGAATCACATCCCTGTTTCAGCCATAATGGCCTATGATTTGCAAATGGAGAGAGGCAAATGAAAGCCAGCTGCTCACAGCTGTGCGCAGTAGAGTTTGTTTCACAAGGGAATGTGGGCAGTGACTCCTACTCCTCGCAGTCAGTGCCGTTTTGGAGACAAGGAAAATGAACCTGCTGAACCCTTTCAGTACCTCTCAGCTAAAATGACAGCTGAGATGATAACCAAAGCCTGCACATTAGCTGGGTAATGTGTATAGGATACCCTGGTTGCATATGTAAGGTAGGAAAAGGCCTTTGCATCATTTGCTATCATTGTATACAGGGAATTCAAAATACAGACAATAAAACTATGGAGCTCAAGACATAATTCCATTGCCATTAAGGGTCTGTGTAGAAATTGCTTCACAGCAAAGAGCTCTTCTGGCTGTGTTTTATCTGCTGCTTCATCTACAACTTAGGAGTCAGAAAACGATGTGGCTCCTCTTCTGCTCATGTTGGAGAAAAGGCCAAGAAGCAGGTCAGGCTGGCAAGCTTTCTAGTTGTGGAGAGCAAAAAGCTGAAGGCCAGGCTTCTGACATTTGCTAAATGGTTTGCTACAGCAAGGCAACAAAAGAGTTGCCAACCAGTAGTAGCTCAGCTATATTCGCCCTGAGGTGGGATGGAGATCTAGATGCAGGCACAAGCTGGCGTGTCTCAGTTAACTCCCCTGAAGTCGGTAGAGATGCACAGGGAGGGTGCAGCCGCAGTAGAGGTACACGGGCTCCAAAGGGGCATGGACAGTTTTTGCCACTTGGTTCAGCACATGCATGCCGTAGCATACTGCACCAGCGGAAGAAGGATGGAGTGGTTGTTCAGGCCACAGTAAAATGCACAGTGTACAATTAGAGAGAGAGAAAGGGGGGGGGG
>VZSC01015633.1:45116-59024 GCA_013398225.1 Steatornis caripensis
GGGGGGGGGGGGGGAATCTTTACCAGCTCTTCCTTACTCTCTATCTTAAGAAGCCTGGACTCCAGAGCAGAGCACCGAGCCTTGCTTTCTTGCCAAGTTTTCCATTCCTTCGAAAAGTGGTAGCAGTTCTCCCCATACTGTAGCCAGTTCTCAGGACAAGGAATACATTTATGCCCTTGAAAACAAAAGAGTGCCTGATCAGGTTTGTCAGTGATAGCAGTCTCTAGTGGTCTAGTGGATCCCTGCAGGGTCACTAGAGCAGTGCACAGCCTCTCTGTCACGGAGGGGCAACAACGCCTCCTTCATTCTGCAGCTAAATTCACGTCTTCATTGGAGACTTAAATTCAGTTGCCAGAAGACCAGAAAAACATTTCTAAAGGAAAATCAGAAAAACAAATAATATAATTTTTTTTTAATCTGACCAGCAAACCTGGAGGGTGCTAGTAAGGTGCTAGTAAAACACAAATAGAGGAAATTTTGGAAGGTTGACTCATGTTGACAGAGACATGGACCTAGGTGGATGTAAAAGGAAACCTAGACTTTCAGTCATATGAGTATGTGTCCATTCACGTGAACTTAGATTTAACTTCCTGTTAACATCATGGCCAGCTCTTACCTGCTATATACTTTACAATGCAATTTATACTTTAAGTTTTCTGGTAGCATTTCATACTTGCTGTGGATTCAGTGCACAGACATCAGATAGTGATGGCCAGCCAAGGTGAAAGATAATAAGCCTGTTGCTGTTAAAGAAAATACGTTTCTGACAGCTGCACTGTGACTCTTTTCTGCCACATTACTGTTAGCTGCCTGTTGGGACTCTGAGAAACACTGAAACCAGAAAGAACTCACAACTTTGGATTTTTCTTTCATCTCTGCACCATTTGGGGAACTCTATTTCTAGTTGGAAACTGAAATAATCACAAGAAGCAAAAAGATCTTCCAGAGAAAATATTTTTGAGATTTCTGGGAACTGGGTCCCAACTACTGGGCAAATCATATTCATTGCTCTATAGCTCACATGACCATTTTATAATGTAACAAACCAGTGCCAGATGGGAATGCCAGGACTTGATGCTGGATGGCAACTGACAGGACAGCACAGTGCACTTGACTCTTAAAAGTAGCTTCTGGTTTGTGCTAAATTCAGATGTAGACATTTACAAAGATAATAACCTTGCCCCTCTCTCACATAAGATTAATTTATTATGATTCTCTTTCCTCTGCTATAAGATATTCTAGTATATTCAGATCACATATCATTAAAGTTTCACACCACTATTTTGCACAAGCAAAAAAATACCCTCAGCATACAGTCTGTAAATTGTTACAGTCAGTAATTACAATACCATTTGGTAGAGAGCAGCAGCTTTTCCACTGTTGCATCCACCATGGCATAACAGAATGAAGCTGTCTTGAGGAGTCAAAGCATTCCAGACAATTAAAGCCAGTAGGAATTTTCTGTCAAAATTTTTTTACTATAATTCACTGAAACTGACTGTGAAAGAGGGAATGATAGCATCAACAAATTTACCTATTTTTTTTAAAAAAGTTCGTCATCATCACAGTATTTTCTGAATTAAAGTGTTTGTTTTACGTTATAAAACAGCTCCATTACAAAAATTCAATAAACATACTTCAAAAAGACTGATACTTTAAAAATCATCAAAATGTAAAGGCAGCCTTTTGATTAACTTGGTTGAAATTGGTTTTTAAATTAAATAATTCAGGGCAAATTTAGAAATGTTTATTTTTCCTTTCAGTGTGGTTGATGATAGAAAAAAATTGATCTGTTGCTACCATAATGCACCACTATGTACCTCTGGAGGTGGCAAGTTGCTTTACAGTCTCTGTCAAGTTCAAATTCTGAGCCTGGAGGAGCTCCAGCTGCTGGTTGAGACTTTCCATAATTGCCTTCTGCAGGGTGAAGTTTCCATCCCTTTCATGCACGAGGTGGCAGACCAGGATGACTTGAATCACAGTGAAACAAGAATTAAATTATTCCATTAATATTAAAGCTGAACTGCTCAATGCAACCCGAATAAACTTACCAAAGACACACATACCTGCCCATGACTGAATATACTGACCCACATACAGATTGCGCACACCTATTGGTAAGACATACTACATCCCAATTTCGAAGCCTGGGGGATCTCTTGAGTGGGGAAACTCTTCCAGCAAGGGACACTTTTTTGCATTATTACTCCCCTAACCTAATCCTTTTCCTTAACTAATTTCCTAGAGTTTTAGTTGTTCATAGTGAACTCTGAGCACCCCTTCTGTGACCATACTTACACCTGGCAGCCAAGACTCCAGCAGCTACCACCGAACTTAGGCAGAAGACCCCAAGTGCCACTGTAGCCAGTCGCCAACAGGAAGACAGACTGGGGGAATCTGGGATAGACAAAAACAAGCAGCAAGAATAGAAACCTCATATTTTTGTATATCTGCAGCTCCTACATTGCACAAGACAACTTGAATTGCTGAGTTTCAGACCAGTATGTGGTATTACACTACGAAAATTGTCACATTATTTGGCCATGGCCAGTCATTCTTAGGAGCTGGGGGCTACGAAGCAAGCAAGCTACGGAGACTAGCTTAGCCAAGAGCTTTTAAGAGAAAATGTATTGGACAAATAAAGCTGAACAGCATAGAATTTCACATGTGGGGAAAAGACATCAGGTAACTATTTGTGCTTACAACATGGCTGAAACTTTCATATGCAGCCAGGCATTGGGGGATTTTTACTTTTGAGTGCCTAACCTGCCAAATCAGGAATGAATTCACCTTTTCAGAAAATAACCTCAGAAACAGTCACCAATGAAAGTCACACCCCTGCAAAATAATCTGAAATTAGGGCATAGAGATTTGAACATGAAAAAAACAAGAAAAAAACCTGCACGTATTTGCAGTTGCACAGAAACAGTCTCACACCTGGAAATGAAACACCCATCCTTGCAATGTGGGCAGATGCAAACACCCATGTGAATTCACACAGAGTCCCAAAACACAGAGAAAAAGATTCCTTCCAATGTAAGACTTTTGTGGTTTTTTACTGGACTCCAGTATGAAATACTAATATTATGTTGATGTCACCAACAGAAATAACTGGCATACCAACTTGTGGTATTTCTGCGTTTTATTCCCTGTGTTCCCTAACCCTTTAACCAAACAGCTGAGAAGAACCCTACTAGATTAGTGGGAGTTCAGCTTCAGCCTCCAAGTATAAAACTCAAGGACCCCTCAAAAGTGAGAATGAGATAATCACTGGCTAGCCACTAAGGGGAAATTTCCTTCAGAAAGAGCTCTTTAATGTACTAGATTATTAGTCAAATTTATCAAATTCATCATCAGACATTTAGTCAGGCTCGAACATAACATCTCTTTGCTGTGCTACCACCTTTCATACAGAGTGATGCTAAAGCACTAATGCATAGCATAAATAATATGGATTTGGGATCAGTCACATTCCTCCCTTTCTCTGAGAAGCTATGTAGCACAATTTTTATGATTTTAAAGTACAAAAAGGTATTTGTCCATCTATTTCTTCCCTTGAGAGAAAACATATTTTCTCCCTAGCATTTACTTCATTCAGTTAGTCAGATTTAAACGAGTAAAGCTGAAAGATTTTTGCAAGGTCCCTTAGGCAGATTACTTCACTACCAGGAGCTGACACTTAATGTCTAACTGGAACATGCTTATTTTTACTTAACTGCATCCCACAACCTTGATGATATCTCTCCTCTCAAATCTAAACGGTTTTTCCACATTCTCCAACCTTTCATTTTTTTTGATCTCCTGCTCTTTTTCTGTCCCTCCAGTTTCTTAGAAGATGAGTCCAAAGGGCTCCCAGAAGCCAAGATGCAATATGCAGGTGACATCCTCCCCTGGATGTCACATAAAAAATGTTCTCCAAGGTGAGAGTTTGCCTTGGAGAGAACTACCCCCCAACACGACCACTACCTTTCTTGCTGGCAGTCTGGAGCTCCTGGTCCTGGGATTTTTCCAGTGTCAGGAACCTCAGGTCTGCGTATGTCACTTCTTCACTTGTCATTTCTGGCAAGGTTATGGGAAAATTCAAAAGTTTGGTTGATCTCACCGGAGAAACAGGGATAAGGTTCTGGCTGGAATTAAACTAACGGTCAGTGTCATTGGGAGCTGAGTGATTCATATGAAAGTCAGACGGGGCTTTTTGACTCATACTAAAGGATTTCATGACAGAGCAGTCCTTGGGACTGTTTACGTGCAGCTGAGTCCCAGAATAGTACTTAACACTTCTGTGTATGCAAAAATGCAATGGAGCACAGAAATCTCATAGTTCTGAGTTCCTGGAACAGATGCGTACAATGACACAACTTGAGGGTACATCCTTTCTGTAGAAAGAAAAAGAAGGAACAGGAGAGGTGAAGAGGAAATTACATTAATTTTGGATTAAGTCTAAGCAATTGCTTGAAGTTTTTCAGCATCAAGTGGATTTGTTTCCTGGCTTTATTATACAGTGATTAATATTCAGTAAATTCAGCCAGAAGGTCTCCTCGATCTCTCAAGTGACACAGAAGGACTGGAGGTAACAGGAAGTGAGAAACATATTGATCCCCTTTGCTTATTGCTTGTAAGCACATCATGCTTGTCCTGATGCAGTAGCCCATAGACTTGTCACAGCCATTTCCTATTCCTAGGTCACAAAGAAATGAATCTCAGCAGTTTGCCAGCTCCCGTTCCAAGTATGTCTGCACTGTAAAATGGAGTGAGTTGAAGAAATCTAGTGAACTAATAGGGAGTTTGAGCAGAAAACTCATGTACCAGAGTATGATGCTGTGCTCCTGGACTAGCTCTGGCCTGGAAGCAGTCTGGGCAAAGTCACAGGTGATAATCCCTGCCTTTTAGCACAAGTGATTAACAGAGCACAGCAGCATGCCATTGCACTGGGGCTGCCAGCTTGAGTGCTGGCACCACACTCTCTCAAACTTTGATCACCAGGAGTAAGATGGAGAAACTTAACAAGTGCTACATTTCCTGGTATTTCTAGGTCTGCTGGCAGAATGACAGGAATGAGACCTGAACTTTCAGTTTTATTCCATATGGCTCTACCTCACACAGCCCAAGAACTGCTGGTCTCACCACCTGTTAACTCGGGAACAAGGATGAGCACCAGGTAGCACAGAATACTACCCCCAGCATCGTGTCTTACTGGGAGCTTTCCTAGCTTCTGCAAACCCAGGCTGCTGGAGATCAAAGCTCCCTGGGTACAGGGCAGAAAGCATTCCCAGACTTCTTATCTTAGAGTGGAAATGTTGAGCACAGCGACTTACACTCCAGCATCTGCGCAAACACATATAGGCCAAAACACGTTAATTTACAGGAGTGCCTTACCCTGTCTCCAATGAGCTGCTGCTTTTCAGCCCTCTGTCACATTTTCTGTCAAAGGGAGGTAACAACCCTTATGTCCTCAGAGGAAAGAGCGTGAAATGTGGGAGGGTGGTGTTCTGCTCCTTTATGTGCATTTTATTCAATAATGATCTGGTTTTGTTTCACAAGCAACAGAGCCCTTTTGGATTGTCATCATCCACTGTAAAATACATGAAAGCTTTGATAATGTCTTGCTACACCCACGAAAGTATCAGTGGTCTTCCAGAGCCCCAAATGAGTCCCCATATTTTACATTTCCGAATGCCCATGGGGAAGTATTGGGTATGACTAATCAAGCTGGCTCTAGATGAATACTCCTTTGAAGAGTAACAAGCAACAAGCAGCAATTTCTCAAGAACTTCTAAGAGCAGTACAACAGCATTTTTTCAGCTCATTAAGAAACTTTACTCCCAGTAAGGATCATGCTACCTAGGAAATAAAAGTTAGAATAGGCTTGACATGCATCCCTTGATACAACAAGACCATGGAAGCAGAGAGGACAGAAGTGTTTTCTGTCCATACCACAATCTGCGTTCTTTGGCATCCAAGGAAGGGTATGTTCAAATCACATAGCTTACTATGGAATGGATCCTTAAACAATCACAGAGAAAAGTCAATGATGGGATATTTTTGTTTGTTTTAGCAGTTCTGTAATAGTCTGATCACATTTTTTAAACCTTTTGAAAGGTGGCAAGGGGGAAATATGTAAGAGAAAAGTCACTTCAATATAACATAAAACAAAGAAACATAAAATATTGAGATAATTGAGGCAAAATGCCAGGGGAACATATTGAAATTTAAACCACTGCTGGATGACAGGTTAGTACGGACATATGTGGGTAACTGGAAGCACAGTATTAATGGCAATGCCATAGAAATAGAAAAAGACTGATCAGTGAGTTTCAGCAAGAATTAGTTACGATATGCTTTTAGAGGGGTCACCACTTCATGTCACACTGCTGCTTTTTCTTTAGAGAATTTTTTTATCACTTTTTCTGATATTTCTCCAGTTTGATCCAGTTGACGAAATTCTCATGAGACTGAATCTCAGTTAAAAATCAAGTTATTGAATCATCATGCGGATAATAAAAAGCCCCTGAAAAACACTGTAATTTGCACTTCTTTTCCACATTGAATCCCACCAGTTTTAAAAGCCATACATACATGAAAAGCTATTTTACAGTTCTTCTAGGTCTTTTCTTCTGAAACTCCTATAATACACAAAAGAATTACGGAGAACGAGACAAAAAAAATATCAGACAATTCCCATGCAAATACAAAGCCAACAGCTCATGTTTCTATATTTCTTATTTCTTCACCAGGACTCAGAAACCTTCTTCCAGCAGACCAGTTTAGATAGATAGATAGACAGACAGACAGACAGATAAATATAAAAAGACCTGCATGCTCAGGCATGTTTATACTGCAACACTACTTTTATAACTAGAGAATGGCAAACGTTTTTTAGCCTGCCTTGGGAGAATACATTATGTTCATGAAACCATTAGTTCTGCTGTGCAACTCTAACATGTATCACCAAGGCTAATGATTTACCAGTTTAATGTGAATGCATTGTGACTGCAACATGGGGTAACAAGTTTCTCTAGTTGCTGTCCTACCCTTAACATATATTTATTCACCAGTCCCAGGTGGTTCCTGAACACAAATAGTAACACACTACTGCAGAGCATTTTTTTCTCTCTCAGCTATTCAAAAGAGAAAGAGAAGGTGAACACAACTATGTGCATGTAATTTATAGCATTCTGAATAGCCTCGAGCAGTAACAAAAATCAATTCTGTAAGAGAGAGAAAATTAATGGCTCATTGAATAGAACTACTTATTAATATAACCAGTTGCAGGACAAATAGTATTCAGTATAGGAGAATCAACATGTATTACAGTGATGCAAAGTATTTAGGGGCACTTGGCTGGCCGTTGAGGAATTTCAGGAGAGGGACCTGTGAGTGAGCAGACTGCCGGTTGCAGGACTGACATAGCAGGAGACTACCAGGTAAGAGGGACGGTGGCAGAGCCTTAAAATGGGAAACACAAGAGGTGTTGCATATGCATATATATATATGCATATGCACACATATAGATATGTATATATGTGTATATATATGTTGCATGCATATACATATACACATACACATATAACTATATATATAATTCTGTATATGATTAGTATATTGCAAACTTTTTCACTTCAGGAGGAATACCTTGCTTGTAACATATGCTCTGGATGTTGATCATATGGCTAAAGTCAATAGATTGGATCCACAGAGGTAAGACAATGTGAGTGTAGGGACAGAAAAAGGTACTGGAGGAGGGAGAGGAATCTGAACTCCATTTAAATAAGTCAATAACACGACCTTCAACCCACTCCCCTCAGGGAAGGGGCGGGGAGAAGAATAATTGAGAATGAACAAACTCAGAGACCCTTTCTACTCTCAGAAGGCAAGGGTCAGGTCTGCAGAGATCTCATGATGCCCTTCACTGAACTAGTTCAACATCTAAAGTAAGAACTTGTAGCCACCGCTTTTCTCCTGATCTGACTGGAAGACTTTAGAAATCCCTTCAAAAGAGGGAGAGAAGCAGGCCAAGAGAACAACAAAAGGAGACAGGCAGAAACAAATGGGAATTGCCAGTGACAAAGAAGGAAAGAAAGCAAGCAAAAACCTGAAGGGCAGAGAAGAAATATAGACCCAGAGGAGGACAGAAAGAGGTAGAGCAGGAAGAAGAGATTGGATTCAACACACAACAAGAAATCTGCTCCTTCTCGGGTCAGTGGACTGGTGAGGATGAACTAAAACTAGAAAGGACAAGAAGACATTGAGCAGCTTCAAACTCCAAGAGGCCACAGAACCATCCTATGGGGATGCATAACCCAGTCATGATGAAGTGCTTTGTTTTAGGGTGTTTCCTAGCGGTAAGTCACACCTCAGGTTCCTTTTTATGGGGTCCCTGCTGAGTTATGGAGTTACCTTGGAAAGATGGAGGGGCATTAGCAATTGACAGTCACAATAATTTCCCTGATATCAGAAAGACCTGGACATATAAAAGGCAGACACACAGAAGAGAAGAATATTTGCTGCTATTCCAGGCATGGTAACAAAGAGGTCAGGGTACCGAAGGAAAAGGAAGGAGAAGGGTAGGAGTGCTGGAGGGACAGAGTAGAATTCAAGTCCATATGGGTATAATATGAAGCAGGACATTTAAACATTCTTAATATTTGAGTATGGAGAAAGATCTAGATCTGTAGCATGACGTAGCTTGTCATGGGGAAAGGGAAACCTGTGGTGAGGGTGAAGGTAAGTCAGAGCCTTTGCTGGTAACAGTGCTAAGTAGGATTTTAATTACTATGGGAAGTTAAGATGATACGAAACAACGCAGCGGGGATCACAGTAACTTCAAATCTACAGCAGCATATATGATGGAAACAATGTAAGATAGATAACAGTAAGTCCTTACCATAGGAGGTTCAGACTGGTAATAGTCCAGGTGACAGAGATAAAAGTTTCACATGACAAAGACTTAATTCACTCTAGCTGTGTCTTGTTTGGTTTTCTCCTAGTGCTGCCAAGTGAGAGGTGAGGAAGGCTGTCTCAACACTGAACTGTGAGTATTGGTTGATCTTGCACTCTTTTAAGAAGACAATGAAGGACAAAGGCAGTAGAGGACATCAGTGTTGTGACGTGATGGCTGACATTTTCCAGAAAAGGTTACTTTAATTGCAACTATTGAAAATTCAAATAAAATTCCCATTGCTTTGAATGTGAAGTGTATTATTTACTATCTATTCAACATATTGATCATGTGGTACTGTTCCTGCTACCTATTTCGATAACTGTAATGTTTAAGAGCTTTCTGGTGTAATTTTGATTGACCGAGATTATAAATTCGGAATTGACCTTCCCTGGAAAAATTATTTGAAATATAGTGCATTGGTCAACATTCCTCTTGGTTATGTCATTTGTAAGAACAACAGAAATCAAGACAAAACAAATGTGAAAAATTGCCTAGGAGGATTCTTTTTTGACTAAAAAAAGTCTTTAAAAATGCACAGGCAGGTCTACTAACTAAAACTAAAGGAACATACAATACAGCATCCAAAATGTACCCACAGGGCCAGAAAGAAATCAAAGAGAAAGTCAGAAAAAAACAAAGCAAAAGATAACAGGGTTGAACAGACTAGATTATGAAAAAATATATAAAAGAAAGGAAGTTCACAAATTATAACATGATGCAGATCCCTAATGTTTGCAAACAGAACTGGGCAGGAGCAAGTATCAGGGGAACAATAAATAGATAAAGCCAAAGAGAAGACAAACTCACCCAATAGGGAGATTTATGAGGTTGGACAACTGTCTCCTCCATGAAGCACAGTGAGTTTCTCATCTTCTAAATGTGTCATTTAGAAGCTGGAGTGTAATTGAGGAGCATGAGGCAAGGAAGAGGACACAGAAGGTATCTTCCCATTTATTTGGCATTCTGTGGCTAACTGTATGTTGTAATCTCTTCTCCTCAGCTGTTCAGGTACAGAGTGGGACCATTTGTGGTATATCTGGTAAGATGGCATATGTTTACTTTAAATATCTGCATCACCGGACAATTCCAGTAGCAAAGAGTGGGATTAAATATGACCGGCTCAAGTGTGATGCCACCCCTGCTTTCCCTTGGGACACTAGTGCTCTACAGCAGCAAGGCAACCCCTTAGCTATCGCATAGTCTTTAACAAATGTTGACTTGCCATCCTCCTTTTTTATTCTACATATTAATTTAGTCAGGTGAACAATATTAATAAAGCATTCATGGCACAATATGCCTTTTAAAAGCCCCATTTTAAAAGTAATTTCAGTCTGATTCCTTAGTAACTCTCAGCTAGATGAGACTAAAAAGGATGGTAATTGTTGGACATCTACAAGGCTGCACTAGTAAGAGTATAGCCGGTGGATTGATAGATACAATTTTTCCTCTCTGCTTGTCACTCACAAGGGCACATCATAGTCCAGTCTTAGCAGTCCAGTCTTAGTCCAGTCTTGGTCCCTCAGTACAAGAGAGATGTTGACAAACTGGGGCAAGTCCACTGGAGAGCCAATAAAATGGTCAGGGGTCCAGAGGACAAGGTGTATGTGGAGGGGCTGAAAGGACCAGGTTTGTTCAGCCTGGAGAAGGCTAAAGGGGCAACCTAATTGCAGTTTTCCACTACTTAAAGTGGATCTAGAGAGAAGACAGAGACAGAGTCTTCTCAGACGTGCCCAGCAGAAGGACCTGAGACATCTGGCCAAGCTGCACCCAGGAAAATTCTGACTAGACAGAAGGAAAAAATGCTTCCCCTAAGGGTGGTGCAGCACTGGAACAGGTTCCCAGATGGAACACGGGATGCCCGTCCCTGGAGACTGTCCCAACTCTGCTGGACAAGACTCCAAATGACCATGTCTAGCTTTGAGGTTAGCCCTACTTCAAGCAGGGAGGGACCTTAAAAGGTCCCCTGCAAAGTCTTTCTGTTCTAATTCTGTGTTCTCCCCCTTTCCAGGCTGGTGGTGGTGATCGGTGGGCTGCTGCTCCTGTGTGGTCTGGTTTCCGTCTGTGTGAGATGCTGTTTTCATTGCCGTCAGACAGGGGAAGAGTCAGGTCCTCAGCCCTACGAGGTCACCGTCATTGCTTTTGATCATGACAGCACCCTCCAGAGCACCATTACCTGTGAGTTGTCTTTGGCAGAGGCTGGGGACATCAGCACACCCTGAAGTGAGGGGGTGCACTGTGAAAAGCCCAAATTGTGGCACCCCAAGACTGGCAGGAGGCAGGGAAGGTGGCATCAGTACCTTGTACAAATTAAGACACTCACCAGGCTTGATGTAGCAAGTGCAGCCAAGCTGGTGAGTCAGCTGTGAGATACGTTTGGGTGGAATTAGGGCAGCTATGGGCCTCGGTGGCATTTGAGGAAGGAGTACTCATGCGACGTTGCATATGGGGTTTCTCACACACACCACCCCACACCCCCACAGCCCCCTTTTTAGGTAAAGATGAAGGGTCAGGAAAAGGAAAACATTCAGGCTGCGGGGAGAGAAAAGCCTCTGTGCTGCAGATATATTTGTCCTCCTGTAATCACATGGTGCTTCCAGGATGAGGCAAACGGCTTTTGTCTCCTCCCTTTCAGCTCTCCATTCCGTGTTTGGGCCTGCTGCCAGGAGGATATTAGCGGTGGCACACTCCCATAACTCTGCGCAGGCAACACCACCCCTCTCAGCATCAGACACTCCACCAGTCTATGAAGAAGCTCTGCACATGAGCAGATTCACAGTCGCCAAGGCAGGGCAGAAAGTGCCAGACCGGGATCCAGTGCCAGAGGAAAAACTGCAGGCCAAGGGCAAGGATGCCCAGCCATCCCTCCCAGGACACTAGTGTCTGTTTTTACTGAATGGCAAATAATACAGAATAATTACGTACAGAGACTAATTCTTTTGAGCAGGGTTAGGGGGATCAGATTTACCACCTTGGTCTAATGAGAAAGGGGAAAAAAAAAAGACACTAAAATAATTTCAGGTGCAGCATATTTTGATGGCTTCTTTTGACACCTCCTTGAGATAATTGACCATTGGCCTTCCCCGTGTCCTTTTATTACATACACACTAGTATCACAGTTTGCAAGAATAAGCAGGCAGCAGAATCAAGGTGCTGAGCCACTTTGCAGGCTAGTGACCTGCAGGGAGATTGCAGGTGCCGTCTCATTCTGCTTGCCTCCAGCCTGTTTCCTGGGTATGGCAGAGAGGTTTTCACGACAGGAAAAAGAAAGACATGCAAGAAGGTCTTAATACCTAGTAATAACACCAAACTTCCAGAAAGTGCCAACCATTTACAGTTAATTAAAAAAAAAAAAGAGCTCTGTAGCAACACGATCTGCATGTAAACAAAAGATAGAATATGTGTAGCATAGTGCCCTAAATGCCCTACAGGATATATACACTGAATACAGACTGGTTCTGAATATGATAGATAGCAATTCTGAAACAGTAGTCACAAGCTCTTGCATTTGAATAAAAAAAAAAATATTAGATAACAGATCAACCAAGAGGAGAAGCAGGAACACTACCCCTGAAGTAAAATTCAGTTGTATTTTGGTTACATTCATATTGTATCATTTATTAATTATTCCTAATGTTGCTGTCAAAAGCAGATAAAATTAAATAAGACCATTTAAAATATTTAAGCCATTTCTCAAATAAAAATAATTTGCGACCCTTTCCTGGTCGATACAAATATTTTGAAACATCCAGAAATATTAATCAAACTGTTTGGATGAACACAGCTATGGGCCATCTGTAAAATGTTTTCTTGGACTAGGTACCTAGTGTCTCTACCCCAGATTCAGCAACTGAAAACATTAAAGCAGAAGAACATCCAATATCAAATGATAAGCATCCATGAATTAATTACATGTATGTGTTAATGCTGATATGAATGCACAGGTCACAGATAGCACATCTTTCTGAAGTGCCTGCATGGCCCTTCCTACTAGAGTACCCAAATTCTCACTGCCCTTAATATGCTGATACTCACGATGCTCCTGTGAAAATACAGAAAATATGGTTATTTTGTGGATAAGGAGATCAAGGACCAGATCCCAAAATACGTTAAGGAACATAACTGCTGTTGAGATTACAGCCATGGAGAATTTTAGAGAAGGTTGGTAAGACCACTTAAAGCAGAAAATGCTTTAAAGATCACAAAAGCGTAAAGGATAGCATAAAGCAAAACTAACGAGCAAAACACCTTTGATGGTGTCCCAGACCTTGTCCGATCACAGGAATTTTGTATCCAAGGGAATTTAATGAGAGTCTTGATTACCTAGGTCACAAACTTCTTCCTGAATTGCCTAGTCATTACCTAACTGTACCATTAATGAGTTATAAACTGGAATGGAATAAATAAATAAGTGACATATAAGGTTATGCCTCTTCTGCTATACAGCACGCTTGAAATACTAATAATAACTGTTTGTGGAACAAACAGTTGTGAAACAAACAGTTTGTGGAGTGACCTATTTCATCAGCTGCTCTCTGAAGTCCTGTTGAAGCATGACTTCTCCACAAAGCTGCAGAACATTTCCTGGAAGGCTCTTGTTTACTCCACAGTAAAAGCCTGAAGCAAGCAGAACTATTTGGATCTGCTGAACACACGTCAAGCACTATCAAGCCCAGAAACTTCCTGGAAGCCTTCCCCATCGTTTCCAGGGGGAACATACCGTTCCTCCGCCGCCTCCGCCCCTTTCCTACGAGCCCCGAGCTGTGCTGGCATTTAACACGAGATGGCAGCCCTGCTCCACAGGGCAGCAATCCTGCCTGGCCAAACAGGACTGCGCAATTTCTAATACTTTGCAGTAATAAGTACACCGTAATTTTTTTCTAATACGTGCAATAAAAAGGGAAATTTTAAAATTCTTAGTCCTCCTCCCCCGGTCTTCGCCCCCCCCCCCCCCCCCCCCCCCCCCCCCC
>VZSC01015633.1:59225-185199 GCA_013398225.1 Steatornis caripensis
CCCCCCCCCCCGGTCTTCGCCCCCCCCCCTCCCCTCCCCCTCGCCCCCATCAAATCACCTCCTTTCTCAGTTTCAAGGGGAAAGGTTACAGGTCACTCATACTCAGAGCTATTACCTGCCGATTTCTGTGTATTTCCCTTAACCAGAGCCAGCACTGTCTAACTCTCCTGTCCCTTCCCATCTGCTCGCATCCTTCTTTGCTTGTCTCACTCTGAGTTGTTAGGTGCTAGAGGAGGTCGCCTCAAGTGCAAGACATCCAAAATATTTCAAGTGACGGTAATGATAGATATAACTTCACTTGCTCGGGGACTGTTTCCTACTGAACTAACTTCAGATAAGTGATTTCAGAGAAAATATTTATAACTCTTCCAAGGGATCAGCCACTCAGAGCCTGTAAGGCATGATAAAACACCAGATTAAAACAAACAAAAATCAGAAGCAGATCTATACTCTCTAACCATACAAGGTTGTCTGTGAAAGCAAAGACCAGGTGTCAGTGACTGGAAACTCTCGCCCTCAGATCTGTTATTATTCAAAGACTTGTCCTCTCAAACAATCCCAAAATGAGTACACAATCAATAAAAATCACATATACTTTGTTAAAAAGCAAGACCCCATCCAATAAGTAAACATAGTAAGTTTACTTATTTACAGAGCTAAACTGCTACTTAGTACTGCAATTTGCTGTTATTCAGCTGGTTGGTTTACTCCATTAGTGGTGGTCCCATCTCACTGTTGAATCTGGACATTGAATACACTTTGTGTGTTGTATAATACCAACCAATAAGCACTTTGAAATCTTTTATGCTTTCAGATTGAAAATTAAGGATTAAATATTGTGAAACATAAAGAACTGATACTTGTATGCAATATTTAAACAAATACTCAAGTAGTAATGCTTTTGCCCATGCTTAACAGCAATAGGGACCTGAACAGCTCACAAACACAGAATAACATACATTGGAAAATAAATAAGCTTCTGTTAATCACTAAATAATTTTAGGGTTTTTTCAGCTGCTTGCACAGCCACTGGTGTCAAGTTGGCTGCACTGGAGTATCCATTTTCTGCAGAGCACTCCAATATCCTGCACAACAAGAGAAAGAATACCATCAAAAGCGGTTCTCTTTAGTTATGAATAATTAAGTATCTGCATACAAAGATCCTCATGCACTTTACAGACTTCACCCATGTTGTCACGCTGCCTACGCATCAGACAAGCCTTAGTATTCCACCTGTAGATGAGGAAAATTATGCACAAAGTACTGAAGATAACTATATCATAAACAAATCACTGACCCTTGGCTCAGCTTAGGCTCGCTTGTTCACTCAACCTTTGACCAAACACTGGGAAAAGAGTGGGACCGGAGCAAGCACAGGACAGGTAATCTCAAAGGAGAAAGAGCAACCCGTCTCCACTGGCTACCCTTAGCCTGCACATGGAGTAATTTGAGCTGGAATTATACGAGGGGAACACCAGTACATCACACCAGGTGCTGCAAAGGAGTTGTCCACGCTACCTTAGGTTCCCCTAGAACATATGGTACTTGAGAAAGACTGGTCTTCAGAAACACACCACTGTTGTGTTGCTCCTTTGTTTTCACAGGACTACAAGTAACAACTACACTCTTCCACAACAGGCCACGCCAAACCCTCGGTTGGAACAAAGGGATCTCAGACTTGCGTTATTCAGATCTAGGATTTTTTCCTTTACTGCTGCTTTTCACGGCACACAAGGTGTTTTCATTCATCTCCTCATAACATCATTTGTATGCATTTAAGCAACTTGAGCTGAGGCTGGGCCATGCAATCAGTTTGGGAGGAATGAGCAGCTTTTTCATAAAAAATAAGCTACAGAAAATAGAGCACTGGGACAGCAGTTTAGCATAGACAACACAGAGCCACTTCCTAGAGGAAAGGAAAACATCTACACAATTAGCCATTGTTTGCTAGGAGTGACTAACCCTGTGCCCTCACCCAGGGCCAATGTGCCCGTACTGGCTCTGAGGCTGCTATAGATCCAGTGTCAAGTGCAACTGATGACCAGTCACGAGTGGTGCAGGAGAGACACCAGGCAAGTACTGTGCCATGGATGGACATCAAACAGAGCAGAATCACAAGTGACTTCAGGTACTCTCTCTGTTGTTTAATCACCAGACTACAAAGTAGAAGTTTTCTGAAAAGAGAGCTTTGATCATGCTGAAACCACACTACAGATAAAAAAAAAAAAAAAGGAAAAAAGTCAGCCTGTGGAGGTACGAATGAAATAAATACCAAAGGGCAGGTACTAATGAAAGAAATATCCAAGGGAATCCAGAGTTACAGCTCCAGCGAGTTCCCAAGAGACGTCCACCTAGATGACATCTCCTAGAAACACAGGGCAAATAATGGATATTTTTTATCCTTAATTCACAGAATTTTAGCCAGTTGTGTAGATATACCTAAGCTAGCTTCACTTCACAGTAGAGCACTGCAGAGCTCCAGGGCTGCAAACTCTGCCCCCAGATTCTGTGTATTTTTATCTCCTGCTTCTATGGCTGCAGCATTGGCAACGCTTAGGGAATCCCTTTTAAAGTGAACGCCTGCCTACATGAGCTGCGTGTACTCACAAAGAGTACATTGTTTTGCCACTCCGTGGACGCTTTGTGCTGGCAGTCCAGGGTAGGAAAACTAGCCAAGCCCATTTCCAGTTCCTCCCTCTAGCACAGGGAACCTATACCGTGGGGTTTGTCACATGCCCGTGGGTTGACATTTTAATAAGAACTCTAAGTCAGATGATTAGATGTTTGTCACTGCTTCTGCATGTATCATCTTCCTGCCTGCTGTTGTGCCAGTGACGTTATTGTTATTACTGAGCTGGAGGAGAGGGCTGGGAATTCAGTGCCTGCTGGGGAGGAAGCTGGGAAGCGGGAGGAGCAAGGCTTGTGGCTGCACATCCCGGGCTGCATCATCAGGGCAGGGAGAGTTCAGTAAGGAGACCTGTGATCCTCACGCGCGATTTGTTGGGAGGAGCAGAAGTCGCCTAGCAAAGCTCTTGAAGGCCATGTCTTTGCATCAGACTGCATGAAACTCCTCTCTTGATTTGTCAACAGAAATTCAAGCTAGATGCTAGCTCAGCTGCGTGTGTATAGTCCTGGAGGGGAAAACAGCGAGTTATAGGACAACAGGAATTTGAGATCAGGCTGTTAAAATTGCCAGAATGGGTTGGTGGCCCAGGTGAAACAGGCTAGAAAATTTCCTCTCTTTTGTCCTTGAGGAAGAGGCATCTACATTGCTATAGACCTTCAGTACACTTTAGGAACTGTTATGGTGCAGGCAGGTAGGAAGCAAGAAGGCCAAACACAGGTGTAACAGAAAGGCACAAAGCTGTGAAACCAGAGTTTTCCTGGGGTCTAAACCCCGGGATTCCTTCAGTCTAGGCTAGTTGCTATGGCACTGCACAAAAATAATGCCTTCGCTTTGACTCACCCTTCTGAGATCCTCTGACGCTACCTGCAACCACAGGGAAATGTTCACACATCCTAGGACAGACAAACAAGTTGATGATGCTTCTTGTACAAACCGTAAGCACATGAACTAGTGAAGGCTGGGACACACTGGTCTGTGCCATTCCCACTGTGGGCTGCTCTAGCCTTAAGAGATTCAGGCGTGCACCTGTTGGAGCTGACTACTGAGCTGTGCAAGAAGGTCGTACTACACCATCCCGAGTAGTAAAAGCTTAGACACTAAAGCACCCGCCAGAGTTTTTGGGGGCACACTTTGGCCATCCAGAAGTAGATGTCATGATTCAGATGAGAAAAATCCCACCCCAACATGGGTCCTTATCGCCATTGACCACAAAGGCAGTTTAAAGTAACAGGCTCAGCTGCACATGCCTATATTATAAGTGTAGGTGACATTTCTATCCCATGTCCATTCACACTCCTGTGCCAGGCAAGAATATCTGGGAGCTGCCACCATCTGAGCATATCCACAACTGAATAAATGTATTTCCTCCGTATCTCTCCTACGTATGTGCAAGACAAGAGACCACAGTGCACCAGGGCTTGGAAAGGGAGCATTACCAAAAGGCCTCTGAGCTCAAGAAGCAGCGTGCTATGGACTGCAAAGGTAGGTGGCGGCCATTAAACGGCTCAGTGCGAGGCAGGGGGCACAAGCTAACACCCCAGATCTGCTGTGGGGTTTTGTAATAGGTCCTTCCTAACCGTGGTGCCAGCA
Source organism: Steatornis caripensis (assembly GCA_013398225.1). Taxonomy (NCBI): domain Eukaryota; kingdom Metazoa; phylum Chordata; class Aves; order Caprimulgiformes; family Steatornithidae; genus Steatornis; species Steatornis caripensis. The sequence goes on from VZSC01015633.1 coordinate 63,442, forward strand.
CAAGTTCCACCCTGCAGGCAACTCAAGTGTGCGTATCAGTATATAGGGATAAAGTCACCAGTACGGTGAGTTTCTTGGGACAGCTTAAAGGATTTATATGAGTACTTCTAGAAAAAGACCAGGGCTTTATGTTCCCCTGATCCTGGTTTTATCATCAAGGAGCATCCAGCTTGCTCTTCAGTTTCTTCAGGATTCAAGCTGACTCTGCTATAGCCTGGATTTTTTCCATTCTAGTCACACTGTAGAAGCAGAGTGCCAGCAAAACAGCAACAACGCCTTTTCCTACCTTTGTTCATTCTGAGCCAGCACACTGGCACAGGGTTGACTCAGATATGGGAAACCTGGGTCGTCTCACCTCTGCCACTGGCGTGGCCTTGAAGAGTACCATATGCATCTGAGGCAGTCTGCTGCCCCACTCAGCCACTACTAGTACAGCTAAAAGCACTACACAAAAAAAAAGATCATCCTCGGGAAACCTCTGCTTCTCTGGATGAGGCATGCAAAGGAAGAATTATTTGATACACTCCCATTCATTGCCCCCAGGGTAGCAGCAATTAATTTTTGTGCTGGTTTGAGCAGGCTGATACATTCACAAACACCTTCTCCTTTGCTGGTCAGTAAATTGTGAGCCCAAATACCCCTAGAAAAAACCACAGATATTTCAAGTACGTATCAGCTGAGTAACTGGGCTAAAACTGGCCAGCTATTTTGGCTTGTTTGCAGAAAGTTCCCTTCAGCTGGCTGCTGTTTGTAACATGCATCTGGTCTGGCACGTTACAAGCCACGCTTTCTGCCCCTCGTTGTTTAACTGAGATGTTATAAACAGGGGAATAACCCGGCTCCAACAGCGACGGTCACGAAAAGCAGCTGGTTTTTCGGTCTTAAATCTCGCAGCCGCTTAAAGAATAGGTCAGGCTCGTTACCTCCGTTTTAGACAAGCAGGGGCAACTCAAGCCTCACGCAGAAGCCCTGGACCCGCCGCCGAGCCCCACTCCCACGCGTGGAGCACCGCCCCACACCGCCGAGCCGCTCGGCAGAGAGGGAGGAGCGGCGGGAGGAGCGTCGCGACCGTCCCCGCAGCCCCGGCTGGATTACGTGCGCGCTCACGTTGTTATTTATGGCATCCCGAGTCACGCGGGGGGTTGCGGCGTTGCCCAAGCGTTGTGTTTATTTTGCTGCCTTTAAAAAAGAAAAGAAGGCATGAATTCTTATTTATCGCCGCGCAACAACAAAACACGCGACGCTGCGCCTCGCCACGTCCCGCGCGGGCGGCAAGGTGGCACGTCGCTTCTTGCCTCTCTGCCCCCCATACGCGAAAGCTCTGCGCCTTCCCCTCCCCACCCCCGACGGGCGGCGGTAGACCCGCGCCCCGCCTCGGCGGTGCCGTGACGGCGCCGGGGGCGGCGAGTGCCTCCACGTGACGTCCCAGCGCCCCGTTTGCCGTCAGCGGCTGGTGCGCTCCCGCGGCAGGGCTGGGCGTTGCGCTGCGCGTACGGGGGGCGGTCCGGGGGGCTGGCGGAGCACCCGGTCGTAGGGGAGGGAGCCGCAGCAGAGCCCTCGGGAGGGAAGGTGACATCCCGGCAGCATGAAGTTCCAGTACAAGGAAGACCACCCGTTCGAGTACAGGAAAAAAGAAGGGGAGAAAATCAGGAAGAAGTACCCCGACAGAGTCCCTGTGAGTGTGGGGCGTTGGGGGCGGCGGCGTTTAACGCTGGCCCGGCTTGCCCGGCAGACCTCCGCGCTCCGCCGCCTTTGTTTTACTTGCCGGCTTTCGTCAGCTTCTTTCTCTTTATTTTTTAAGGCGAGGGAAATGAGATTAGTAACGGTGATGGTGATCCCGATGATCCGATTCAGACGCCAGGCCGCTTTTCTCTTTAGCGCAGAGCTGCGGCTGTTTATGGTGCTGGCGGGTCTGTATTGGTGGGGGTGGTGCGGGGTGTAATACCCCCTTTTTTTTCTGGGATCCGCAGTAATTCGGCAGCGAGAATGCTGCTGATCTTTTCCTGGCAGCCTGCGTGCGTGGGGGTGGGGGGTGGGGAAGGAGCTTACCATTAGCTCTGCAAAAATGGAGGAGAACAATGAGTGGGTTAACCGGGTGCTCTTCATCGAAAACAGGGGCTGTATCCGTGTCACCCGATGCCTTCCCTTTATTTTCACTTTACTTTTCTTTTTCTGGCCTGTCTTTTCGGTATAGTCTTGCACTGTTCTTTTCCTTTGCATGAGAGAAAAATGATACTTCTCAGTCTGTCTCGCCTCCTCTGTAATCATCCTGTGGAAAAAACGCCACATGGAAAACAAGGTCATCTAGCTAAACTTTGCTTCCTCATCCTTCGGCCCCTTTGGAGCGCCTGTGGAAAACTTCTACCTTTATGATTACTAATAATAATTGGGAAAAATAAATGACAAATCAAATCGATTGTGATTTTTTTTTTTCTGTTGTTCCTTTTTAGAAACACTTTGCAAATGTTCTTTCTTTCCGTCCCCACTGGAGAGGTCTGCCCTAGATTTACAGCCCAGGGGTACTGCGCGCAAGATGACTTAGATTCCCTCATAAACCTAAGAGCAAGGGGGAACAGTTACACCGCATGTTTTCCCTGCAGGCTAACGCCGTTTTTTTGTCTTGGGAGTGGCCTTCGACTGGACGCGGAAAAGTTTTTGGAAGTCAGTGTTTGGGTGCATTTGTCCTAGCTGGTTTTGGGACCCCTGGCATAGCACAGCAGGTTGAGGACACAGCAAGTCAGTGGTGAAGTGTGTGCGGTTCTGTGTTTTATGTTGAGGACCGCAGAAGGCTCTGCAGGTCAGGAGCGAGACACGCTGTAAATGGAGGATTAGCATGGCAGATTGTACAGTAGATCACGATAGATGTGTTTGGAAGACCTATGTGGGGAGCCTGGGACCTGACCTAGACTGGCAAGAGGTAAAAGAGGTCAAGGTAGAGGGGCGTCAGCAGATTTTTATGCGGAACGTCAGGACCAGAACAACAGGGTGTGCTGTAGTTAAGTGGAAACAACATATGGCGAGGCCCAGACGTGAATTGTCGGAGGTAGCCTCTTGTCAGAGCTGCATACAGAGCAAATGAATGCAGCAGACAACTGTTCTTTACATCACTTCTGTCTCTGCCCTTTCTAACAGCAGGATCCTTGAAGATGACGTCCGTTTGGCTGCCTACACTGCAGTGTGCTGATACATCTCAGCATTTTGCTGAGAGTATACTGTTGGCCCGCTCCCACATTACCACAGTCACCACCCAGCAACAACAGTCATACAGATAATCTGTATCTGCCCTTTGTAGGTTTGTTTGTGTGCATGAAGGGTTTAGTGCTTCAGAAGAGATACCTGCATGCGTTGTCAGGCAAACTGACTACAGTTGATAGACTTAGCAGAGCACCTCAAGTCCTTCCCTGCCTCTTTGCGAGAGGGAGACCTCTCTTAAGCTCAGTGATTTAAATCTGATTTAAATCTTTCCAAGAGGCTTAGAAGCCCCAACACTCTTACCTCTTCCTCATAGGCGTGGCTTCTTTATTATCTAGTGACCAAGCTACAAGCCACCCTTTTGAGTCAGGGTGGTCGCATCAGTGCTGCTAAGCTAGCAGTTCTGCTTGTCAGTAGTTTTGGAGGCAGGAACTAAAGGTTTCTCTCTGCTGCAATTTATTGCATTGGATGTTGCCTTGTTGGATGCGCAGGTAAAAATGCACAGTGCTGTTCAGCCTTCACCTGTTCAGTGGGATGGCGGAACTGTCCTTCCTTCGTAGCATTTACCAGCTGCATCTCGTACAGAAACGCATGTCCTACCATAAACTGCCTGAAGAAGCTTGAATGCCTTGTACTAATTGAGGTGCTTGAAGTTCTTGAAGTAGCAGAGACAACCGCATTTCTATTTTAAAAACAAACAGAATTTTCAGGGGTTTGGGCAGTGTTAGCAGCATCCAAATGGAGCTCAGTGAAGAGATGTCCAAGCTAGCATCCCTGTGGTGTGACATGCTTTGCAGATACTCGCTTGGATCTAGAAGGAGTCTGGTGGGGTTAGCGTGGCGCTTTGTCCAGGCTAAATACACCAAACTCATCCTAGTAACTTTTTTCCTTTGGCATGGTGATCACAGATGTGACTACACAGTGCTTCCAGAGGCTTAGTCCACAGCAGTTCTGCCTTTTCTGTTACACAACAGATACGGTTGTGAATTTGGGTTGCCAAAGAGCTAAGGGAGCATGGAGCCCTTAGAAATCAGTCCCAGAGTTGTCTCACATAGAGTATTTACAATTATAGGATCTAATGGAATTAAAAAGTTGAGGAGGTTCAGAAAATCCGTCTTGTTGTTTAGATGGTCAGAATGCCTTCTGCAGAACAGCAAGGCACATAGACTGAATCATGTAATATATATCTTACCAGTTCAAAAATACATATCACCAAAAAAACCCTCACAAACTGCATGCATTATTTTTCTGCACAAACCCAGTAGTTCCATGGAAACATACCTCCAGCCTTTGGAAATGTTTCCATGGCATTTCATGGAAGGAGCTCAGGTCACTTTGGAATACTTCCTGCTTCTGAGGTAACGATTTTGCCTAACTCTGGTAACAAAAGTTTTCCTGTAGCAGAGATCTCTTTGTCTATTTGACCTTAAAGCGGCTGGGCTTCATGTTTTTCTATGTCATAGTGACATTAGAATATGATGATGATGATTAGCGTTTTGTATCAAAGGTCTCTGTGGGTCCAGTTGCCCAGATAGTAGCTTGTTTATTAATTATTAGATATTTATATGGATAAGGAAATGTCTGTAACTATATGAAGTAGGGAAAATAACCTTAAATGATATGAATTTCAGAGTAGAAGGTAACTACTGAAGACCTGAGAAAAAAAAAATTCCCTGATGAGCTGTAGTTTTTCTCTGATTCTGCTTCATTCTAGAGCAGTTGGTATTGGTGAATGTAGAAATTAGGATGTAGCACTACAGGGACTAGGGTTGATTTTGTGCCAGGCAGTTTGGAACTGTAGCCTGGAAGCAGTTCAACTTACTTGTGATACTTCTTATATTCATGTGTTAGCCTTCTGGCAGCTCCTTCATACAAAATTAACCTGTGTTGGGACCATCAAGGTGACCTATTTTTTTTTTTTTGCTTTGGCTATTATGGTTTATTTTTATGTCTGTTCCAGTCTCCATTTTTTACTCACTGTGCTTACTGCTGCAGTCCTGGGCTCTCAGCACAGCTGTTGCCAGTGATTTTAAGTCTTCTTCTCGCCTGTGTGTTCTTTAATGTGTATTTGTTGTAGATTAAAGGCATTTCTAAACGTACCATCTCACTCAAAGTGTAATATCCTTTTCCACTGATACTTTTTGGTTCATTTGGTTTTATGATACTCACGGGTTGCTTCTTGCTTTTTCTCACTCCCTTTCTCCAGGTGATTGTGGAAAAAGCACCAAAAGCCAGAGTACCTGACCTAGACAAAAGGAAGTATCTTGTGCCTTCTGACCTCACAGGTAACAAAGTCTGCCTCCTTTCTTCCCGATTTTCCGTGACAAGGTTTCAGAAACACTTTTTACTTAATGATTAGCACCAAGCCAATATGCAGGCAAGCTCAGCATCTTATCATTACCCCAGTTTACCTGGCTGTCCTGGTTATGTTTATGTACCTTACAGCCTGGATTACAACATGCAGAATTCCCTGAGATCTTCTGAGGCATCCCACTGACTTAGCTAACATGCATGTGTCACTGCTGACTTCCAGCCGTGATGAAAATGACTGAATTGCGTATCATAGGCATCAGTCAATGATGACCTAGCTGCAGAGTTGCCAGAGGCTGTGTCCTTGTTGCAGGAAGAGACAAGTTCTTGAAATAGTCCCATTGTTTTCCACCCCTGTTGTTGGAGTCATAGCTACAAAGTTCCTTTTCCAAATGGTCATGGCCATTTTGTGTGTGATGACTTTTGTTTTCATGTGATTGTGGAGTACTTTCTTGTGCAACGTAGCTCAAGCAAGTAGTAAGGAATTTGGTTTCAGGAATTTGTCTTCAGGAATGGTATGACCATTTACACTGAGGCTAAATTCTCTGAGGTGTCTTTGATCTATAGGATTTGAAGGTTAAGCTAGTTAGAGGTCTTCCCACCAGTCCCTGCAGTAGAACGTTTCATAGCATACGAGGTGAAGTGTGGATTTAGAGGGTGCATGGCCTGAGAAGCTACCAGCTCCGAGTGGATTGGCTGCTAATGTGGTGACAATCATGACGTTACTTTCTTTGCTGCATTGTTCATTTTTCCCTACTTTTTACGTACAGCGTGTAAGGACTTCCACCACCAAAAGAAAAAAACTATGGTTAGGGTTAAAAACCCCACCACCTCTACCCTCCCAAAACAAACCAAAACGTTCTTTCTTCATCTAAGGCATTCTCTTCTGTTCCTCTTCAGTTGGCCAGTTCTACTTCTTAATCCGAAAGCGGATCCACCTGAGGCCAGAGGACGCCCTGTTCTTCTTTGTCAACAACACTATCCCTCCCACCAGTGCTACCATGGGCCAGCTGTATGAGGTAAGCCTGGCCTGTCTCTTTCTCCTTTCATTGGAGTGTATGGAAGAATGCATATCCTCACTGAAGGACAACTGAGCACTACTCACGCGGCAGCGGGTGCATCTTGATCACTGGTGTCTGAATATGGACGGCCTTGGCCTGGGCTGTATCCCATCATCTGTTTAGGGATGTTCCATCCTGCAGTTATAAAGAGGAGCCCGGGGAGCCTCATTGTTTTAATTGGTTGGTTGCTAGTTGAAAGGTTTATCATATCAGATGGTGAATAATTGCCCCGGCAGTGATATGTTGGTCCTACTACTTTAACAAAGTATTGAAATAAACCACTTTATTGTTTATATTTCAGAGGAAAGATTGTGTCTGGGAAGGAGGGCGCCAAACATATGCGTCAGCTTTCCTGTTTATACAAAAGAGATTTCCTTTTAGCCAGTGAAAGAACACAGTATCACCGGGCAACCAATTGTCTATAAATATGTTGTCAAGGAACACTTATTCTTTGTTCAGAATTGCTTTTTCATCGCTTGTACTGCATATGTGAGGACCTTGTAGGGACACTGTGAACATTGCTGCCCAGCATTTCTACTGAGCAGTGTAATTTGATCGACTTCAAAGGCATATTCTATGCCCGTCAGAGGAATGTTCCTCAATTATATAGCCATTATATCACAGCTGGTTTGCAGCCTGGATTGGTTTCTCCTTGATTTCTCCTTCTGTTGTGTTTAGTGTGTTTTAATAGGAGAGCTCCAGTATGGTGCTGTGAGCCTTACTTGACCTATCACTCTTGGACAGTAACTGAACAATGTGTGTGTGGACTGATGAAGATAATACAAGATTTACACACGCAGGGAGTTTTCCAGATCTGGACGTGTAGGAGGAAAGTGCATCTTAACTGTCCAGAGCTGTTATCAGGACATTGTTGCTGGCGCTCTGGAGACTTTTTGTGTCAGAGTAATCACTCAACATCTCAGCGTTGCTGCTTGTATGTAAAACAGGACTAGAAATAGAGCCACCTGTCAGAGTGTTCTGAAAAACGACAAAAATAACCACATTTACCAAATGCTGAAGTATCCAGAAGTGATTTTTGACTTGTTAAAGCAAGCCTTCCAAGTCTCCTCTCTTGATCTTAAGGCTGTACCAGCGCTGAGATTCTTCTGCACAGGCTGCAGCAGTCAGCGCTGTTTCTGTTGCGTGTTTTCAGCACACTGGCTGCAGCTCTTCAAGTAAATTCACTTGTGTCCAGAAATGTGACATGCCTGAATTTAGAAGTAGACCTGTGGCCAGACAGAGGGAGTTGTTACATGCTGCCTTTGGTATGAGGAAGTGAAGCCTTTGATGTAAAGTGGGACAAACGGTGAAAGAGAGGTTATGCCCTCTTGTTGTTACAATGATCTCTTGTTTGGGCTTTTTCACATGTAGTGAGTTACAGGGCTTTGATTTGTTACTTTCTTCTTTTCTTTCCTTGCAGGATAACCACGAGGAGGACTATTTTCTCTATGTGGCCTACAGTGACGAGAGCGTCTATGGCAAGTGAGCACTAGCCTCTCAGGCATGCAGGCGAGATGGACTGATGGAATGGATTTTGAGGGGGGGAGGGGAATGTTGGAGAGGAAGAAGGAGGATGCCTGAGAAGAGGGGACGAGAACTGGAAGTGAACCACATGCACAATGCCATCACCTTCCATGCATTAATTTTAACCATTATTTTTTAAATTGAGGAGAGGGGGGTTTCTGTGCTGAGGGATGGGGAGACTCCACTGTTCATAGTTATTCTCTTGCCACAGCTGGAAGGAGTTAGCCAATACTGGAGGCTGCTAGACAAGCCAGTGTGGTGGAGCTTCAGGAGAGTGACTGGGCAGGATGGCCAGTTTTGCATAACCCTTTCATTGGATAAAGAAGGCATGCCGTGTATTGTACACTGACCTTGTCATGCCTTGACCATGGCACAGACTGCACTCCTGTGAGCATTCAGTGAGCTGTGAAATCCTTCACTCTGTCCACACAAGGCTGTCCTGTGCTGACAGTCCTCACTCCAACTGCTACCTGTGAAGCTTTCCAAGAGTATTGTGTTTCCTGTCACTTCCATCAGTATTAGAAGGGCTGACTCTGAGGGCTGGGAACTCCTCAGCTGTGAGACAAGAGGGCTGGCAAAAAGAAGGAAGGAATTTTTTTTTTCCTTTGTTGTTTTAATAGCAAGTGCTGGACAGAAAAATTTTAAATGACCTTTTTGTTCTTTTGAGTGAAGCCAACTGATAAACTCTTAAGCATAGGGCTAGAAAGGACCTCAAGAGAATGACTAGCCAACTCCAGCTCTGAGACAGGACTGAGTATACCAAACATGTCCACCATGGCTGCTCATCTGACCTTCACTGAGGCAGATCCTGGAGGCTGCTGAGGTTGTCTGTTCAGTTCCTAGCTAGCCTACAAGTGAGAGAGCTTTTCTTGCTACCTAACTTTAGTCTCCCTTGCTGTGCGTCAAGACAACTAACTACCAATGGTCTTGTTATTGGTAAACACAGAGAATTATCTATCGATCAGTGTTGTTCTCATACTAATCTTCTGCAGATTTGAAGATGGCAGAAGTCCCGTGAGTTTAGCCTTCCCTTCCATGTCTCATCCCTGTACAGCTCTTGCACCACATGCACAAGCAGAAGAAATCAGTTGCTCCCACATGTGTTTTGCCGGCTTTTTGTGATGGGACAACAGTGCCACTCTTTGCCACAAGAGAAGTGCTTTTAGACTTGAAGGGGAAGCAGTATAGATTTTTTTTAAAATTATTTTATTTTAAGCCAGAGTTTGTAGGAAGGTGCCAGATAGATGCTGTCCTGTGTAAGCCTTATGCTGTCATGCCAAAGCAGTTTCTTCCCAGTGGCACAAACAGCAGATTTTCCCGTAACTGCCATATCTCTGATGAAGGGATGGGGTTTGGGGAGTGAGCTGACTTTCAGGAAAATTCTGGGGTTTTATCTAAAAATCAGAGAACTGGACCTGAATTACTGTAAACATTCCTACATTTAAGGGAGGGACCAAGAGGGAGGAAAAGACAAGAAGGATTAAGAAGACAGGCAGATTCCAAGATAAATTGAAGGTGTTTGCTCTATTTACATGAAGTTAGATCCCAGTTCTCTGCATTTCTCAGGAATGAGAAATCAAGATGAGTGCTCCTCTGATTGTGGGAGACAGGAAATCAGGTTTCAGCCTTCTCTGACTCCTGTTCCACAGAGGTACATGAGGCAGAAGAGCAGTCTTGACAGTGTGAAATGGGACTCACTGGCAGAACTGTGTGAAAGTCAGGGAAGGCAGCATAGTGGGACAGGAGGGTCACTGCCTGTGTGGTGTGGGAAGTAGCAGAAGAACGGGAGAGAAAGGAGGGAGCACGAAGGATGTAGACAGAAGAGTCATAATGGGCAGACAGAAAAAGGGGGAACAAAGGATGAAAGGAGTGGGTTAATATTCCCCAGTTTTTCATCCTGAACTTCAGGTTTGCTGTTCCATGATGTGCTCATCTAGAATAAATGTGTTTGGATGAGTTGTACCTACTGCCAACTTAGGTTTTCTGCCTGCAGTGCTCAGTCCTCTCTTTTTGGCCCAATCTCCTCCAATTATCAGGCTCTTTTCACATCCTTTGGGTGCAAATCAGCATCAGTCTCTTGTTTCAGGAAGCTCTGAGTGTTCTGAAGCAGAGAACAGACCCAGGAGGCTTTCTAGGGTAAAAGACTAGGGTGCACGTCTCTCTGCCACTGTCCCACTTGCTCACGTGTGTGCTGCCAAGCATGTGGTTGCGTGCTGTCTCAAATGAGCCTGTGCTAAGGCACACACAGGAGAAAGAGTTGGCAGGTGCTTGGTTTTGTGTTCAGACCTCCCCTCCCACTGCTGGGTTTGTGGTGACATGTGTGGGACTAATCTCAGCCGTTTGTTACATGTAGAGTTTACGGTTTAATTTAGTTATTTTACAGTTCTTTTAACTGGATTGTGGCATTTACTCCTGTTTTTGCGCTAGTCCGGTATTGTACGAGGTAATAATGATAATTCTTTTTTGTGTTGGTTAGCTGCAGGCTCTTGTAAAGTAAAGTTCATACTACTTGAGCTAAATCAACCAATCAATAAACATGCATTTGAAAATCACAGGCTTGGTCCAAAATGGGTGACTGTAGCGTTTCTCCCCACACGTGTGCTTGTAAATAAAGGGGCAGCTTTGTCAGAACTTGTTGCTGCTACTTTTTCGCAGAATACCAGATTTCCTCTGTCCTGTCTACGAGGACAAGTCATGTCTCTCCTTTTTTTTTTTTATGTTGTCACATGCACACACTCAGTTGTGTCTTGCCATGCCACCAGCGTGAACTTTGATTAGACCTGGATGACATGAGAAGGTCTTAAGGAGCGTAATGGATGCATGGAGACGTTGTCTGCGTTTTTAAGGCCCTGAACAGTCCTAGCCAACTGACAGGGCCCCGAGGGCCCCACCAGCCCTGAACGTCCCTGCCCAGCCCCCCAGAGTCACCCCCCACCCTGCCCATGGCCTAGGACCCCATCGCAGCCCCCAGGGCTGTCAGCCCCTGCCCCAGCAACACCGCAGCAGGGCCAGTCTCCAGCTCCCACAGCCATGTCCTGTGCGGCCATGAGCCACGCCAAGCTAAGCCCACAGGGCCCAGCCTCAGCCCATCCCCATCCCCAGAGCCCTGCCATCGCTGATGCTGATCCTGATCCTGACCCTAACCCACAGGTGGGATTCCCACCTTGACCTGCCTCATCACCATGATGAGCCTTATGGTTGGGGCTTGCAGCTGGGCCTGGCCACCGTCCCCGGACCTGGCCCACTCCCCATGTTGGGTGCTGTAGGATAGGTCCCTTGGTGTCCTGCTGGCCGTGCCCCTCAGGGAGCTGATGGCTCTCACTGTGTCATGACAGCTCAGGCTGAGGTGGGACTCCAAAGAGAGGGTGGTGTGGAGACCCCAGGGGGCCTCGGGACCCTCTAAACATAGGAAAAGCAAAGATAAGAAAATCTGGGACTCGTTGAAAAGTAAACCTGCAGTGGCAGCAGGTCTAGGCTGCTTTTCCTTGCAAATATTTGTGCTCTGAGAGGGAATGAGCCCTGCTGGGAGCTGGCGAGACAGGTGGGTGCCATTTGCTCAGCGCCGTAACTCCACATGAGGCACCGACAGTGCATGAGGAGGAAAGGGATGTGTGCTGTCATCTGGGGAAGAGATGATGAGAGACATGCCGATTCTTCTGCCTCCTCCATCCTCCTCATCACCTGCAGGTTTGTGCGGCCAGAGCAGCAGAAACGGGCCATGCCAATGCTGCAGAGGAGCAACCGTCGGCTCTCGCCCTGCCATGCACTGGGCAAGAGAGTTGCTTGGAGCGCTGAAGTCAAGAGTTAATGACACTGAAACTCACAGGAATAAAACTTGCTAGGCCTAATGGATCTTCTCTTCCCCACTACATAGAGTGGACTTCTGTTGCAAGTACTGAGGGAGAGGCAGTAATTTATCCTGCACCATGTAAACTCGGAGCCTGCCCAGAGCAGCAGTTTCTGTGCTCATGTCCACCACCATGACTAAAACAAGCTCTGGCTGTATGGCAGAAGGGCACTGTGGCTCCAGCCGGATGGGCAGATGTCAGCTAAGAGCTTACACTATCAGCTGAAATAATTTGAATTTCAGCTTCAGACTTAATGTGCATTTTGCTGTCTAGGTTGTGGTATTGTCTGCTGGCTCAAGTGAAAAATAACTATGGAGTATGCCTAAGCAGGCCTCTTCCACTCCCCCTCTCATTTCCTACGAACGTGGTACATTGGTGATGTTTGTATCTATCTATCTGCCATGCTGCTTTGTGTGTTTGTCAGTGCCATCGCTGAGATAAACAGCAGGCAGGCGCATTTGCTGAATGTGATTTGCCTGGTGCGTGTGTGAAATGTCAGCCTGTGCTCCAAGGCTGTCACCTTTATTCTGTGGGTTATGGAAACACAATTGGAGCAAAGCCTGGGGGAAACTAGGGGCTCAGCTGGTTAACAGGGGTTAAGTAATGAATACTCTGCCTTGGTCACTGTCACTGCACCTGGGATCCTCTCTCCAGTCATCCTGATGGTTGCTTTGGAAGAAAACACTCTCCTAGAGCAAAGACTACCTAAGGAAAGAGATGGTCTGGAGCATTAGAGCCTGACAACATCACCATGAAGGACATCTGGGCTAACATAAAAGGTCCCAAATTATGCTAAAGACTGATGCTTTCACTTCCATGAAAGTCATGTCCGAGATGAAATAAACACCGATTAAAACAGAAATAAGACTACCAGAGGGAGAAACTCCAGCTCATTCCTGTCACTCAGTCTCAGATAAATGCTCTCCCAGGACGAGCCACAGAGTGTGACTAGGGAGCTCATTGCTGGCAGGTCACTTGCAGGACTGACCCAGGCAGAGCATGGCTGACCATGAACAGCAGCTGCCGCAGCTTGTGCTGCCAGTCTTGAGGAGGATGTTGTGAGTCCCATGCTATTTGTGTTCCTGGAAGCTTGCAGGCATCCCAAAACACAGGTCATGCTTGGATGTACGTGAATTAACAGGAATTAGTTAATATTCTCCTAAAAAAGCTAGATCTTGCAGCACCTTTCTGTAAAGCAAGGGTCTGATTCTCCCTGATTTTGCACTCTGGCCGATGTCATCTAGATGTTGTATTGTTCTTTGGGAATTAAAAGACTGTTAAAAATACTATAGATAGTGATACGTGGAAGCAGCAGGAGAACATAAAGATACTAATTTTCAAGTGAGGGTGTTGCTATAACTTCAGTAAGGTTGAATGTACTCGATTGTTAGCTGAAGGAAAAACTGATCTGATTCATCTCCTCTCCACTTCCCCCCCTCCTCCCCAGCCTAGAGGAGTCTGTCGGAGCTCAGGACCCTGTTTTGCTTTTTTGCCACAATACTCTCCGATCTGTCTCCTGCAGTATCCACACACATAGAGAGCTTTCAGGAGGCAGCAGTCCCTGTTACCTTTAGCAGAGCATTTCTCCTAGCCCTTGGTGTGCCTTACTATCCTTGAGCCAATTCATACAACCTTTTCAGTCAGCATTCCTCCTCATCTTTGCTAGCTTGCTACTTGACACCTTTGAAATAGTCTTCCATGTAGCAGCATGCCTTTAGGTCAGTGAATGTAAATTCCTAGTGTTCTCAGAGGATGTAGCTTTTTGCTATATATTGGAGCAAAAGCATCCCCGTTCAGTGTTCCCAGCACATGCAACCTGTACATGGCGAGTCTCACAACTGCCACCAATTGATCTGCAGCCTTTTTTCTTCCTGCTGGAAATCTGGCTTTGCTCTCCCAGATACGATGTCTTCTGCCAGTGCTCAGCCTATGGATGCTGTTCCCAAAGGACTCATGGAGCCATCTAGAAGAACAAGGGGTCTGCAAGAGGGTGGCAACTGCCTGGGGAACTTGAGAGTATCTCCTAACATGTCGGGGAGATCAGGAGTTGGTGATATATATCCTTGTGCAAACATTCAGTCCTCCTGCTTGAAGTAAACCCTTTACCTTTGCTTTAGCTTGTAGATGAAACTGGTTCTGTCTCTTCTCCCTGCTGTCTCCTATTAGTCCTCCAGTAGCACCTGCCCTTTTTCCTCTCAGGGTGCAGCGAGATTAGCAGGAGCAGAAAGCTTTCCTCACCCTTTGATGTCACTGCCTCCCCAGCCACCTTCTTTCTCACAGGAGATGACAGAAGGCTCAGATGTGCTCTCATGCAGCAGCATCACCAACCTCCATTACCCTGGGTTCGAAGACATTTTGCTGCCAAATATACAGTGAGCAGGGCTGAAAATGCATCACATCAAATAATAGGCAAAATCATTGGATGTTGTTCCCACAACAAATACACACCTGTAAGCACACCACCTTGACCACACACACGGAAGTGTAGGCTACGTCCTGCACTTTGTGCTGGAAATACCACACCATGCTCACTGCAGATGCGCTTGTATGCACACATGCACCTCTTTCACCACACCTCACACCACGTTAAACACACATACATCTTCGCATGCTTCACTGGCCACATAATGAATATTACCATGTCAAAACCCACTCTGTGTCTTTAGTTGTATGCCATGCAACAGTGAATTTGCATGCATTCCCATGATACACTATCAAAAACCATACGCTTCCTATACTGAGCCTTGTATTGCAGCAAACACGTAAAACATACCAGTCTGATGGTGTTTATTTGAAGCATGTGTTAGCAGAAGGAATGTAACAGAGAGAGTGATACACACTGCACACTTAGTGTATAGTCAGCTCCCTACAGATATAGCAAGTTTGGAAAACAGTGCAGAAAGGAAAGAAAAAAGAAGATGCGTGCATGCACCAAACGCGAAGCTTTACGGGCCTGAAGTACAGCGACACTAGTGTATACAGGCAATCGAGAAAAAAATACAGCAAAATATGCGCCTGTGCACACTGGCTTTCACCCAGTCCTTAGGATGATGGACAAATATACATTGTGTGCTAATGTGTATTCAGCAAAGCTGCAGCCAACAACCGTGTGGCAAAAATAGCCACTGGGAAGTGGAAATCAATAGGGAAGCACAGGATGAAAAAATGCAGAGGGTAATATACAGTCATGGGCTTCGGGTGGTTACAGAAAAGTTTACAAGTGTAAAAGTAAGAGTGAAAAGGGAACCTGGAGTGCTCAGTAAAAGTGGTGCAGTATACAGCCACTAAACTGCCTCTTATCCATGGAGTGCAAAGGATGCCAAGGAAACATCAGGTCACAGGAAACCTTGGAAGAAAGGATCCCACTAACTACAGCCATATTTCAGAGGTGAAGAAGCAGTGGTTGCGCTTCCTCTATCCTTTGCAACTGAAGGTGAAAATTAGANTACCTTACTATCTTTATCTAGTCCTTTTGTGCATAGTCATTACAGTAGCCATCTGAGCTCCCTGTGACTACTGTGCTATCTCAGTGCTATCAACTAACCTCTTTGACAGTGGGTGGACAGGGGTATGGGATGGACTAAATGATTTTGCTTGACATCACACAGGAAACCTGTGGCGGGGCGAAGGAGTGAACAGTTATCACAGGAATGGTCCTTCTTTTTTTTAAGACACATTCTGAGCCCACATGCTATATAAGAATTTGGTTAAAGGAGTGGTATCACCATGCAGATACAAAGGGCAATAGAGTAAAATATTTAGGAAAGAATAACTAGAAGACAACAGGCAAAACAAGGCTTTCAGAATGAGAGCCGAGAAAGTAGGAGACAAGCTGCAATGCACCATGCAAGAATGTATATAANAGGAGTGGATTTGACTGGGAGAATAGGAGGGAGGCAAAACTGGAATGTCTGCAGTTTGCGGGGTGCAGATGGAGGTATTACCCTGGCAGAGCAAGGTGTGGGAGGAGAGAAAGAATAGACTAGTGAAAGGGCTGCAGGATATGAGTGAACCTGACAGAATTGCATAGGAAGCCCAGCACCAGAATAACACAGTGGCTCCAAAGCAGGAGTGAAAAGATACAGACAGCTTAAACTAATGTCAAAGGTATGGCAGAGAAAGCTTCTCCTAGATTANAAAAATGATGGAGAAGATGCTAATACAGATTAGAATCTGAAATCAGTATTTTTCCATTTTACTGTGGTTGTTCAGTGGTAACATTGGAATATTTCAGGTCTCCCTCACAGTTCATTTGTCCCAAGGGGCATACAACAGAAAATGAGGAGTCACAGGTCTGATCATATTTGATTAGTTTGCATTTTATTACTTCTCACTTATACAACAGGTTCTATATGGCAAGCTCAGTTCTTTCAAAAATACTGATCTANAAGTGTGTGGTGGCTCCAACAGGTACCCATGCATTCAGACTGCTGTCACTACCAGTAGAACTGGTAGTTCAGCAGTTCGAGGGAGGTGATCCTGCCCGTCTACTCTGCCCTGGTGAGGCCACACCTGGAGTACTGTGTCCAGTTCTGGGCTCCCCAGTTCAAGAGAGACAGGGAAGTACTGGAGAGAGTCCAGGGGAGGGCAACAAAGATGATGATGAGGGGACCAGAGCATCTGCCTGATGACGAAAGGCTGAGAGACCTCGGTCTGTTCAGCCTGGAGAAGAGAAGACTGAGAGGGGATCTCATCAATGCTTACAAATATCTAAAGAGCAGGTGTCAAGAGGATGGGGCCAGACTCTTTTCAGTGGTGCCCAGCGACAGGACAAGAGACAACGGGCACAAACTGGAACACAGGAAGTTCCACCTGAACATGAGGAAGAACTTCTTTCCTGTGAGGGTAACAGAGCACTGGCACAGGCTGCCCAGAGAGGTTGTGGAGTCTCCTTCTCTGGAGATATTCAAAACCTGCCTGAACGCATTCCTGTGCAACCTGCTCTGGGGGCACCTGCTTTAGCAGGGGGCTTGGACTAGATGATCTCCAGAGGGCCCTGCCAACCCCTACCACTCTGTGATTCTGTGATTTTGTGTAACTGCAGCTGCACGTAGGGCTCGTTCGCAAAGCTGAGTATCTGGTGAAGCTGTGGTTACTTACCTTACTATCTTTATCTAGTCCTTTTGTGCATAGTCATTACAGTAGCCATCTGAGCTCCCTGTGACTACTGTGCTATCTCAGTGCTATCAACTAACCTCTTTGACAGTGGGTGGACAGGGGTATGGGATGGACTAAATGATTTTGCTTGACATCACACAGGAAACCTGTGGCGGGGCGAAGGAGTGAACAGTTATCACAGGAATGGTCCTTCTTTTTTTTAAGACACATTCTGAGCCCACATGCTATATAAGAATTTGGTTAAAGGAGTGGTATCACCATGCAGATACAAAGGGCAATAGAGTAAAATATTTAGGAAAGAATAACTAGAAGACAACAGGCAAAACAAGGCTTTCAGAATGAGAGCCGAGAAAGTAGGAGACAAGCTGCAATGCACCATGCAAGAATGTATATAAAAATGATGGAGAAGATGCTAATACAGATTAGAATCTGAAATCAGTATTTTTCCATTTTACTGTGGTTGTTCAGTGGTAACATTGGAATATTTCAGGTCTCCCTCACAGTTCATTTGTCCCAAGGGGCATACAACAGAAAATGAGGAGTCACAGGTCTGATCATATTTGATTAGTTTGCATTTTATTACTTCTCACTTATACAACAGGTTCTATATGGCAAGCTCAGTTCTTTCAAAAATACTGATCTATTCAGCCTCACAGCAGCCCAGTGGGGTAGCTCTTACTGTTTCCAGCCTGCTGCTGGGGAAATTGAGGGGCA
Organism: Steatornis caripensis; assembly: GCA_013398225.1. NCBI lineage: Eukaryota > Metazoa > Chordata > Aves > Caprimulgiformes > Steatornithidae > Steatornis > Steatornis caripensis. The sequence continues at coordinate 81,209 of VZSC01015633.1, forward strand.
GAGATGTGAAATGGCTTGCCTCAAGGCCACACAACAAATTAAAAGCAGAGTCAGAAAAAAAGCCTTGTCCCCCTGGTCTCTAACACCTCTAACAATAGGATTGTACTCATTACACAGTAAAATCTGAAATGTGGATTCTGTGTATTCATATTATCTTTCATTAATGAAAGAAACTCCTTATCATCTTTGGGAGCACACCATCGTAGCATTTTGATGTTCTGCCATTTGCGCACTGGAAAAGCTCTGATTTCTTTGCCAGAAACAGCAACAAGAAGGTAGCTCCCACTCCTGACATACTGCCAAGAAAACACTGCTGAATTGTCTTTGAGCAACAGCTCTATTCAAAGCTCATTGATACATTTAACAGTGCCTTCTTTCTCTGGAACAAAAAACAAATCACAGTGCAAGCCTGGAAAAAAAAAGTGCATTTTCTTTTTGTCATTTGCGTTTTGTTGTATTTTCTGGCATCTTACAATTATGTAGTATCTGCTCTTCTATGTTATTATGAACATGTGTCATAAAATTTGCAAAAGGATTCAAATGATTTAGAACCCTAAATGTCATTTTGAAAGAATTTAGACATTTAGCTCTACATCCTCTGGGCTGAAGTCCCGCTCACTCTTGAAAATGCTGAAATTAATGCAACACTGCAGCTACCGACTTTTGGTGATACTTTGTTTTGTAGGATTTTGAAAGACATAGTTACATGACACAGTGGAAAGAAACCTTGCCGGTTTTGAAACTATGTAGCTGTGGTTGCCTAAATAAAAATCAGACATAAGACACTTTTGGAAATGTTATCCTTTTGGGATAGCATTTCCAGGCTGCAGAAAGAAAAAAGAAATGAGCATTTTCAAATCTGTATATTTGCTGTGTGTTTCGTTGTTAGAAAAAAAAGTCATACACTGCCTTGGCCACAGAAGATGAATAAGCATTTACCTAATGGTTGAGACTGAAGGTGCTATGGCTACCTAATAAAGTGGACAAGCAGCATAAAGTTAACATCACTGCAGTGACTGAGATATTTTTGCTTCTTATGAAATATTTCAGCTGATTTTGCCTCAAGAATGTCCTGTAAGAACACTGCATTTCCCCAAACTCAATCACAGGAGAAAACACCTTTTGTTAAAACTAACTATTCCAGAAGGCAGAATTGGTGCATATTTGGACCAACTTCTGTGCTCCGGAAAAATCACAAAGTTGCTAAGGCGGTTTCATGTTTTAGCATATTCTTATAGTCTGTTTTAGCATATTCTTCCACTGAAACATTCTCATATTTTTCCAGAAAGTAGAAAACACACCCAAGTAGTACATCCCAGGTAGCATGAGCTGCCATTTGCTGTAGCACACTGACACTTCTCCTCTTGACCCAGGTTTTGTAAGTGAGTTTCTCCCACAGCAGGGACATTTTCTCCTTTTTCTGCAGTTGACGTTGGGTTGTCCAGAATACAACAATCTCCTTGAAGATACCTCCCTGCAAAGGATTCCTGGTCAACGCCTGCCTCCCAGATTTATTTACTAAGAGAGATGGTATTAGTGGGTGACTGGCGATTTCTAGCTACAAAATGCGTGCGTGCACACATGCGCACACACTGCAGACCCCTCCCCCCCACCACCAGACGAAAGCTCATTACGACTGTGAGTGGCACCATGGAGTCAGGGGACTAACACTGCACTGGGCATAACTGGCAGGGTTTCTGTAACGGGGGACTGTAGGGCTGCCCTGTGTGGGAGGAGGCAGCGAACTTCCCCATGCCAATCAATCACAGCTACTTCCAGCTAACTCTGAAATGGGTGTGAACAGCCTGTGGTGCTCCAGAAACCTCAGTAAGTCACGGCCAGTCAGAAGATCCATGGCAGAAAGAGCAGCATCTGCAAATGGGAGGAGATATGTGAGGAGACACATGGAAGAAGACATTGCTGGGGACATGGCTGGAGATGCACCCTTGGAAGGAGAAGTCCATGCCACAGCAGGGACATGCCTGAGGGACTGTGGCTTATGGAGAAATCACGCCAGAACAGGACATCCCCAAAGGGACTGCAGTCTGTGGGTGACCCACACCAGAGCAAATGAAGATTAGTAAAAAGCATGGACTGGCAGAGAGAAACCATTACATGCCAGCCTCTCGCACTGCCCATCTCATCCCTGAAGGGATTGGGAGAGACTGAGTGTAATGCATGGCATAAACAAGGGAAACTGGGACCTGGAAGGGGTGGGAGTGGTGTTTGACTGAAGTTGATCTGGGGGAAAGAGGAGGAAAGATGGTTCCCTAAATACTTGGTTAATCATTTACATTTTCTTTTTTTTCTCAATATCCAAATCTGTAACCCAAAGTTTGTGCTACTTGACAATAAATTAAATTAAACTAAATTCCTGAAGTTGAGACTGCTTTGGCTATGAGAAATATGCTTACTCCAGCTGGTAAAAGTGTCCAAGTTCTGCCTGGTGACCCAGATTTACATGTGGCAGTTCCAGCTCAAGCTCAGCCTTCTGTGTGATGCTGTACATCTGAGGATGTGGTTTCTTCCACCAGCAACAGTTGTTTTCACTATTTATTGCAGTCTGAGATGGACACTAAGTCACGAATTACCACAGTTTAGGTCAGCCCCGGCTGCTTTAGCTTTCTCCATGCAGAAAGACAATTAAAGGTCTTTTCTGGGGCCACTAATATGTTACAAGGATGTAAAGTTGTTCAAGAGTTCCTCTCTGTTTCTTGTTTCTGTGGCATACCTGAATCATTTGGAACAGGGCAGAAGTAGTTCAGAGCTTTGGGTGAGCTTTCCCCATAACAGCTATTTGTGCTTTCCTTATTTTTCCCAGAACATATAAGAATCATCTGAAGTGTTAAAGCTGGCAAAACAGTCCAGGTCTTATTTTGTCTGAGTGACAGTTTTGGGCAAGTTTCACCACATGACGAGCCTAGCCTCTAATACCAAAGGTTCTCAAAGTAGTCTACAGAGATTGATACTAAAATGGTCATCCTACTCATGGAAAGGCAGCTGTTCTTTGAGCTGCAGAAGACAATCATAGATCAGCAAGCTACAGGGTAGAAAAAGCAAAATAACATCAAGTCTCTGAAGCAGGAGGTGGGGGGATTCTGTCTCCTAGAACTGGATCAACACTTTCATAGACCCATCCACTTTCAAAAACACTGATGATAATTTATGCATAAACTTGCTTTGAAATTTTTTTTCTGTCTCCAAGTAGCATGTTTTTTGATTCGAAATATGAAAGATATAAGCCATGCATAGTGTGGGAGTTTTAAAACCATAAAAATAGAAGGCTAGATTATATAATGAAATAACAAAGAAAAATTATGTATGTTGACTAAAATTTGGAGATAGTGTGTTTTCTGGGAAGTTTTGTACTGCCTCAAAAAGTACAGAACAAGAGACAGGGTGAACTACTCTAACTCAGTGTGAGACAGAAACCTCCCAGCTATTCTGGTTTTCCACTTTCAGACAATTGTTATCACAAGAATTTTCTATTAAAAACTCACATTTCAGTCAAGGAACTCAAATATCCACTGTTTATGTAAGATATTTATTGGTCTGTCTGATGGTTTGTAGGAGTTGTGAATCTCCAGTGTAGCACAGAGGTTATAGAGTCATCCGATGGGACAGATTCAGTCATGTTGGTGCAGGACCCAAGACCCCAACATTAGTAGCATTCACTGCTATGGAGTCCAGAGGCTGCAACCAAAACTTGACTCCCCTGGGATTATGGTCTAAAGGAAGGTGCCTTATCCTTCCAGCTAGGCAACGACAGTAACTAATTAACTCCCCTGGGACAAGAAGTAGCAATGAGTCTCTAAAGGATAGGAAACAGCATCAAAGGAGACATAAAGGATTTACACTGGAAGAAAAATGCTAGATGCTTGATCCTGCTTTCACTGGCACTGTTGAAGAGCTTTGGCTTGGTTTCTATGAAAGCAGACTCTGCATCTGAAAGCAAAGACAAGATTCTGCTCTAGGCTACATTCATCGCATTGGTAGAGTTGCAACTGACGGTAACTTCTTGCCTTGCCTGTAAGCACCAGCTTAAAAATCTCTCTCCTTCTCCAGCATAAGAACAAGTAATTTGATAAAAATCAGGGGGGTTTTATGTTAAAGACTGTTCTAAGCTGCTTTTTTTTCTTGCTGGAGACTTTAACACTTCTTTAACAAAATCAAATAAATTTGCGTAGAAATACTTGGGAGCGTCTTCTGCCAAACTTGTGCGTTATTAGTAAATATTATTCAATTTACTTTTTGTACAAGGAGATGTTAATAGATGTCATTATAATTTGCAAACAAAACCAGAACAACAGAATTAATTAGCAGGTCTGGCTCACCTGTGTACATTGTTTGACGACAACTGACAAGTCAAGGAGTAATAAAAAAAGTTACAAGGGAATGATTGCAGCCTTCTGCTGAAACAGATGAAGAAAAATGAAAAGAAATTAATTAACTATATCAAAATAGAAGTCTGTAGAAATATTACGTTTAATTGGAAGCTTATTTCAAATAAATTAATTAGTGTTAGTTAATTACTGTTGCTAAGCATATTTTAAAGGTTCAAAGCACTAAGAACTGCCAGGTCTGGCAGAATGGTACTCATTCACATGCACTCCTGTAGGAGGTTGATAAGCCAGGGTTATTTTACGCATTTGACATTTTCTTCTTCTTTCCAAAATAGCTGGATAAAATAACACCTACTCTCAGTAGTTCTCAGCTGAAAATCAAGTTGAAAGTTGCACCCCAAACTGGAACCATGAGTAATGGAATAAATGGATATTTTGCCCATTCAATACCCAAAATACTTTGTTTCCAAGCAGAAAATCTGATGTAGTTGGTTCCTCTCCAACGTTCAGTGAAAAAATGTCTTTCTGTCTTGGTGGGAGTCAAAATGAACCAAACAAAGCTTTGTGGTGGTTGTCTGCAGGTCTCCAATACTAATGCTGCAGCCTATGGGTGGCGACACCTTCCTTCATGTCCCATTTCAGTCATCATCATGTATGTCAGGCTGGAAAATGCTGTTGAAAGCTAATTTAATACTGGGTTAAGAGTGGCTAGATCTCACGCAGGGACAGTCGGCTTAAAAAAAACATAATGCAAGGTTGCTGCCTCTTTGCTTTTGTCATGTCATTGGATCTAGCTGGGAAATGATGCAAGATTTTCAAAGGAAGCTGGGAGCTAGATGGAAAAAACATGTTCAGATTGAACTGATGTTTCATGACAGGTCTTCCTGGCCAGCAAAGCAGCAGATACGAGACACTTGGCTGAGTCTAACATATGCCACCATGTCCGGGTGTTCACAGCCCTCAAAACTTCGTCCATTGAAAACCACTGAAAAATATATCAGATTATTAACAGATGGCTGTTGACAGCTCCTCAGAACATCCTCCCCTACATTTCCAAGCAACTGCTCCTTCAGTGGACATGTCTGCTCAGCATTAACTATCATAGGTGGTCCAAAGAAATCAGATCACAGTGAAAAATTCTCCTCTGTCTTTGTGATTAATATTATTAAACAAAATAGACTACAGATAAAAATTCTTAAAAAAGACCTGGATTACCCAAACTTTTTTCCTTGCCAGGGTTCTATTTCCTGACAGTATGTATACAGCAGGACTGCATCAAATTGTATCAAATACTTGAAGAAAAATTCAGATCCTTTTAAGCATTTAACGTACTGCAGGCAGCATAGCACAGAAAGATAACAAGGTTTCCAGCAAGTCAGTCATTAGGAGAGATTGTCCGATGGCATAATGCTTGAATGGGTACTGTCAGAAAATATCAGGGTTTAGATGTCAGTCTTGCAAAATTGCAAATAACAAGCAAGTGGGTGATAGACCAATTTTCATGTCTCTTAGATGTCTGCGGCAGCACAATCATTGTAACAATAGCACCCATATAACTGCTTTAGAAAACAGATGAACTAAATTTATGTAAATCCTTTTTGGTGGGCCACCCTCCCTTGAGTTACGAGCACATTTTCTCAATGTAACACCATCTTTCTCACACCACTACCCTCTCAAAATACATTTTGTTCGCTATGCTCACTGAAGCACTGGGGTCTGAGGCTCATGTACTGTTCCTCAGCGCAGCCATGCTCTTCCCCTGTCCCTATCCCTCTGACGACCTGTGAAGCAGCTCAGTAATGAACACTGCCTTTAAGAGAAGGCTGCGCTAAAATATTTATTTTCGTCTTAGAATGTGTAAACACTGGTTTTCATCCCAGAGCCCAAATAATTTCCCACCTCTCCAGTGCTGACAATATAGTTTATGGATCTATTAATTGGTTATGGACAAGTCACAATTGATACAATCTGCAGAAGAAACCCAAACCCAACCCTTTCCTTCCTCAGACTCTACAGGGAGAACAGGGCACCAATTTTACGTGCTGAGAAAAGACTCGTATATTCATGAGGTGCTATCGTACATATTAAACGGGAGAGTGTTTCTCAGAGGCTGAAAAAAAAGTATTTATCAAAAGGTATTCAAAGGACTTCTGCTGGTTTTCTCACATGTTGTGTTAGTCTTTGTAACTCAAAGTGAATAGCTATTAAAGAAAACTAATGAGCAGAAAGATGTAACGTTTGCAAAGTGTTTATTAATTGCTGCTGAACTGATTGCACTTTTAAAATAAACTCCTTTTTGTATGCATACAATAACCACAGTCACAGAAGAGTTCTCTGGAGAGTGACTTGCGCTGTGCGGTGTAGGGCTGAAGCTGCTGTTTGTTCTTTATTGTAAGGCACAAAATATACTGGAAGATTGCTGTAATGGCTGCTGAAAATTTTTAAATCCTCCTAAGGCAATAAAGATGAGTATTTTGCAAAGCAGAGGAGCTAGAACTACTGCAGGATTTGTCCTCAGCTGTCATATCCCTCAGTAAAATTCTTAGTAGCATCATTTTCTCTACCTTGTTGATGAGGGGTTTGCCTTAGAAAGCCCTTTGTTCACAAATATGAGCTAGTGCTTAAATATAGCCAAAAGAATAAAGATCTTCTGTTCTAAAAGCAGCCTAATGTCCTATGCCATCCCATTTTATTTGAAATGTGAAATTGGAAGACATCTTTTATTGTTAACTTTTCTAATAAAGGGCACATAAAGAAATGGACCCTCTTTTGCTGCTCTGGGTACTCTTAGTTGTCTTGGAGTTTGTAGGGATTCAGCATGGAAGGGACAGATGGCTGATCCGTACCAGGCTCTGCTCCGTCACAGAAGTCTGTATACAGCAGACAAAAAGCAAGGCAGATATATGTAGTATTCTCCTAAGAGAGAGAGACCAAAAACTGTAGTTGCTGCTGTAGTTGCCACACTGTCAGACATGAATACATCCTAGAATTACTTCACAGCACTGGAAATGGGGGATAATAAACAAAAGAGTGTAAGGCTTAACAGAAGGAAGAACTCATGACCTGGCAGCTCGGAAAGGCAGAGGAGAGGCAAGGGACAGAGATAAGGGCAAGCGCAATATCAGTAACACTGTCTTAACTACTCAAAATGCTGTTATAAAAGCCTTTGTCTGCCCAAGCCTTGAGACAGAGCACTCCTCCTTCCTTCTGGAAGACAGCATGCCCAAAGGAATCCACCTCCTAGAGCAGGCGTTGTAAAAGCACAAAATAACAAACAATGACAAGATAAACTTAAAAAACAAAAGAAACTCAGATTTCACTTGCTGGGGGGAGCGGGGTGTGTGCTAAAATCTCCTCTGAGTGCTCTGCCCTGTCAGGCTGGTCCTTCCCAGGTCCAGTTCTGCAGTTTTTTTCAGTGATTCCCTGTATTAAATAAGCAGTAAGGTGGTGCTGGAGGTCTGCACTCAGAGCAGATCACTCTGCTCTGCTCTGGTTTCAGGGCTCCCCCTTGCTGTGTGACCCTTTGCCTGCCCCATCCCACCTTCTGGACACTGAGCATGTCCGGACAGCTGCAGGGAAAGTGTCACCTCCACTCTTCGTAGTGGGGTCCCCTTGACTGAGCATGCTGCAACATGAATGGGGTGACAGAGCACTTTCTCGTCCTCCCATCTCTGCCATCTGGCTACATGTTTTATCTTCCTCTCTTGTAATCTATGACCCTTCATCATACCACCAGCAGAGAACGCACATCATACAGCATCGGTATATGTAGGTCTGGGACTGAGATAGACATTGGACAGATTTCTAGACTGCCTGCCACCTAAAGGTAATGCAAAGTCTGACTAAGGAGTGCTCCAGGCATCCTGAAACTAGGGTTTCTTCTTCAAATACTCCTTTGATATACAGAAATCTCATTATGCTTCCTCTCACATTCACTTAATCCTCAAGCAACGCCTAAGCTCCCAGCCTTACGTGTGATGTGTTGCACCATCCAATAGCCTGTGTGTCCTCACCTTCCATGTAAAGTCAGTGAACACCAGGATTGGTGGTGTTGCATGCCCTTCTCACCTCTGAGAGTTGGGTTGCTGCTTTGGATGGTGGGATGGCTACTTGGTAACAGTGCCCCACATACCATCATCTATGATGTGATGATCCCCATATTTTCCCTATATATTTCCCCTATCCTCTGCAGAGATTTAACCATTTGTCTCTGCTCACTCCTGATAGACTGTACTCTGATGAAAAATGTGTTACCATCCCTGTGACTTTTCTAATTCTTGCAGACACTGACTTATTTATAGGGAAAGGGAAATGTTAGCAGCTCTCTGGAAACATTCTGCATCTTAACACTCATTTTTGGTGACTAGATCGCAGGGAATGGACTGTAAGTAGTGACTCCAGACCAGAGACCAGAGCCTCTGATTCAACTGCTGATTCTCAACTAAAAGCAACCCTGAGTATATAAAATCAGCCTTACAACTTTTCAGAAAAATCTCACCTCAAGCAAGCCAGTAAGTCCTGTAAAGGTATCAGACCTGCAACATTCTCATTTTGTAGCAGAGTGTCCTGGTTTGAACTAGAACAGAACCAGTTCTCCTTTCAGCTAAGTCTCTACTAAGTGACTGCGCTTTCTGATGTTAATGACATATTTTTCAGACAGTGTCTGCTTCTAGAATTAACTCTTGAGGTTTATAGTTATTACTAAGTTAACGGTATGACTGGTATGCAGAAAGGCNGTTCTCCTTTCAGCTAAGTCTCTACTAAGTGACTGCGCTTTCTGATGTTAATGACATATTTTTCAGACAGTGTCTGCTTCTAGAATTAACTCTTGATGTTTATAGTTATTACTAAGTTAACGGTATGACTGGTATGCAGAAAGGCTCTTACTTATACTTACTCCTACAGAAACCAAGGCCACTGCTAACTTTTTTATGTGCCATAAGTGCAAGGGCATAAAAGGCTTGCACCTGCGGGGAGAAGCAGACCAGATAGGTGACCCAAAACTGACCAGCAAAGTATTCCATCCCATACAAGTCATACCCAGTATAAAGCTGAAGGATCACAAGAGTCAGTCTTCTTCTATGGCCAGTGTCTGAGGAGGACTATGTCCATTCTTCTGCCTTTGATCCGGTCCGTGCAGTCTTGAATCCAGTTCCCATCTGCTGCTGAGTACAGTCTGGGACTTTCCCAGGCCCTGCCCTGCAGTGTCCAGGGTTACATGATCGTCATCAGGGGAGCTGGATATTGGTTTTGTATACATTTGTATATATTCCATTATTTCCCATTAATATTATTATACTTTTTTCATTGTTATTGATTTATTAAAGCTGTTTTAATTTTTTTTTCATCCTGTAAGTCTCTCCCTTTTCTCTTTCTCTTCCCCTCCTGGGAAGGGAAAGGGTTCACAGACAGCATCTGTCCTCCATTTAATAGCCAGTTTGAATTCCAGCTCCGGCAGGAGGAGGAGACCCCGATAGCTTAGTAGAGAGAGAGAGTATTAGACTTTTATCATTTGAGAGTCTTGAGGAGTTGGAAACTAAAACAGCTCACATCTCGTCATTGTTGAGCGCAATGTTATATCGTGTCTTTTCAGAGTTTTGTTCAGACTTAAGTGCCGCAATGCTGCCTTACCTGCCTCACGTCTTGTGTTATTAGCTCAGAAAGAGTGGGTGAGATGAGTGCACAGTGAGGTGGGTCAAGAACTGGCTGAATGGCAGAGCGCAGAGGGTTGTAATCAGTGGTGCAGAATCTAGTTGGAGGCCTGTGACCAGCGGTGTTCCACAGGGGTCAGTGCTGGGTCCAGTCCTGTTCAACATAGTCATCAATGACTTGGATGAAGGGACAGAGTGTACCCTCAGCAAGTTTGCTGATGATACAAAGCTGGGGGGAGCNAGGTATCTGTGTTATGCAACCACATCAGCTCCTACAGAGTGGGCCGCTATGGCAAGATGCACTGCAGCCACTGCAACCCCCACAATGAGCACTGCCGCCTCTCTGTCTCTGACAACGAGCACTGCTGCTACTCCAACTTCAATAGCAGGCACCACAGCAACATCAGGCTCGGTGACAGCCACTATCGCCATGCCTACTCAACACATACCAGTATCAGTTGCCCCTGTAATCAGGAAGAAATACGAAAAAAACCCAGTTTGCATAGCAAAGGAAGATGAAGATGGGGGAGATAGTTCTCAAGTAGGGCCATCGTGAGACGAACAGTCAGAACCCGAGGTAACCATCGACTCCTTATCTCTGAAGGAGTTGTGACCTATGAGAAAAGACTTTAGCCATCGTGAAGGCGAGCCACTTACCTATCACCTGGTTGCTATGAAGCTGGGATAATGGGGCTGATACCATGGACTTGGATGGTAAAGAAGCCAGGCAGTTGGAATCCCTGTCCAGACACAGAGGCATTGATAAGGCAAGAGAAAAAGACAAGCAGTCTCAACATCTGGAGGTGACTCTTGTCAGCCGTAAAGAGCAGGTATACTTTTAAGGATGATATCGTATGCCACCTGAGCAAATGGACCACCACAGAAAAAGGTATGAAGTACCTGAGAGAATTAGCTGTGCAAGGAGTGACTTAAGAGTGTCCCACAGCCAATTGTAGATCCTGATGAAATGCCGTGCAACTGACCTATGTTACAGAAGGTTGTGCAGAGTGCACCATCAACATACTCCGACATATTGTCAGTATTGGTCTGGGGAGGAGATGATGAGACACTAGCTGCAGGTGATGTGGCTAATAAAATACGGCAGTATGGATACAGTCTCTTTCTTCTCCTACAGGCCCGCATCTCACCTGTGGAAAAGCTGACTGAGAAATTTGAGAACTTATTTGAAACACTGTTTGATATACTGTCCAGGATGGAGAATAGATGCCGCTCTTCCCCTGCATGGGCCCACACTGTAGCCATTAAGAGAAGGCACTCTCCTACGAGACCAGCTCAAGAGAAACAGAACACGCCATGAGGTGTCCTGTGGTTTGTCCTGGGTGATTATGGAGAGGACATGAGGAGACGGGATGGAAAACCTACCACTGCCCTACAGGCATGAATACGTGTGTTGCAAGGTAAAACAAATACAAGAAAGTTTTTCCAGGAAGATGGCTGCTCCAGTCTCCAATGACCAGTTCTACAGTCAGAGTAGATTGGCTTCAGATCCCTATCCACCAGATGTAAGTAAGGGGAATGAAAGTGTAATCCACACAAGCTGCATGAACCCATTTGTGAATAGCGGGTACTACATTTGAAATTAGAGGTGCTCTGCCTCCAGGCAGATGGAGGAGAGAGACAACCGAATTTATTGGACTGTGTGGATTTGATGGCCTGACACATTAGAGCCACAAAGGTATAAAGTCCTGGTAGACACTGGTGCACAGTGCACCCTAATGCCATTGAATCATCAAGGGACAGAATTTGTCACTATTTCTGAACTGATAGGGGATCTCAAGAGCTGACTGTATTGGGAGATGAAGTGAGCCTAACTGGAAATGAATGGGAAAAGCACCCCATTGTGACTGGCCCAGATGCTCCATGCATCCTTGGCATAGATTGCCTCAGGAGTAGGTGGGCCTTTGGTATAGCAGCTGTAGAGACTGGGGACATTAAACAGCTGTCTACTTTGCCTGGTCTTTCAAAGGACCCTTCTGTTGTGGGGCTGCTGAGTGTTGAAGAACAGCAGGTGCCAGTTGCTGCCACAATGGTGCACCAACAACGATCTTGTACCAACCGAGACTCCCTGATCCCCATTCATAAACTGTTTTGAAACTAGAAAATCAGGGACTGCTTAGCAAGACTCTCTAACCCTTTAACAGTCCTACATGGCCAGTGCAAAAGTCTAATGGAGAATGGAGGTTAATAGTAGACTATTGTGGCTTAAACGAAGTTACGCCACCACTGAATTGGAGTCAAAGGAAACCAGGAGGTATGCCACAATTGACGTTGCTAATGTGTCTTTCTCAATTCCCTTGGCACTAGAGTGCAGGCCACAGATCACTTTTACCTGGAGGGGTATCCGGTATGCCTGGAATCAATTTCCTTAGGGGTGGAAACACAGTCCTACTATTTGCCATGGCTTGATTCAGACTGCACTAGAAAAGGGTGGAGCTCCCAAACATTTGCGAAACATTGATGATATCATTGTATGGGGTGACACAGCAACAGAAGCTTTTGAGAAAGGAAAGAAAATAATCAAAATTCTTTTGAAAGTTAGTTTTGCTATCAAAAGAGGCAAGGTCAAGGGGGCTGCATGGGGGATCCAATTCTTAGGAATTAAATGGCAAGCCAGATCCCACAGAGGTGATCAACAAAATGAAAGCTATGTCTCCATAACGGCTTGACTGAACAGAGAGAAGGACTCCTTACACATCTACTAAACACTGACCTGGACCCAGCTCCCTGGCAGAACCACATCAAGCACATACATAGTTCCAAACCTGAAACCAGGTCTACTGCTGCTTTTACCAGTACCATTACCTGCAGCCTGTAAAGGCCTCCTAGACAGTAAAATTTTCAGGAAAGAGATTCTGGGGGGAAAATGACCTCATTGAAATAAATGAAAAAATTCCCTTGTAGAAAAAATACATCCTTGTAAAAGTCTTATAAAGGTCCTATCTACAGGAGCTGTAGAAAAAGTAATACTAGTTATACTTATAAGTTATACGGTAATGATACCAATGCTACACTCTACCAGTGTATGGACCTTACGATCTTTGAAAGTGCCTAGAAATGTCTGAATCCTTGAGAAAATTAGTTGAATATATACCTTAGTGGATTTTGTCAGAATTCTTGAAAAATTATTTGCTTTCTAATCAGAGTATGGATGCCAGCTGACTGCAGAAAAATATCTTAGAATAGATTATACAGTTCTACAGTAACCCTGCATTAAGATTATTTGAAGATGGGACAGCCTTTCCTTTCTGCTAGGTGAAATAGCCGGGAGATCAGAGGCCATCACCTTCCTCAGGATGTCCAAGGAGAAGACAGCTATCCAGCACCAACCCTTCCTCTGCACAGCCTCTGAGGGACTCACCTGCAAGAGGTAAAAGAATCCCGCCTGTTTTCTTGCAAACCCCATGAAGGATTTGTCAGACTGACTCAAATCTCCCACAGTCTGGAGTGCTAGGTGGTGTCTGCCTGCATTGCTCTCACTGGAGTGAAAAATCATCTTTCCAATTGGCATTGCAGCAGCATGAGTAACCTGAAACAGAACTGCAGTTTTAAAAAACAGTCTTTTTTAACTCGTTAATTTCTGAGTACAGTTAACAAACTTATTATGTCATTACCACTGTAACGTAAATATAGGAGTTGTGTTCTCTTTACATGGGGACATCTGATGTTGCTGTATTAATTTGGAATAGCAGAGGGCACCCTTCAGTCTTTCAAATTAGTAGAGAAAAGACTCATACGTACAGGTTATATGTTGTAAATTTTCACAGTATTTTCCTTGGCCTGCTGCCATGCTGAAGATATACTGGTTTTGTGTGCTCATGGCATAAGCTTCCCCAAACTGGCACTTACCATTCCACTATGCAGCCAGTGGACATGGCAGGAGAAAGTTGATTACAAAAATTCCTACAGGCAAAGCACTAAATGCTTTGATATCATTCATAAATCCTTTCAAAGATGTGAAACTTTCTTTAGAAGCTTCACAGAACAATGTTTGATCTCTTGCTCTGATCCTGGGTTTGTTCCTAATGTAAAAAAATTACAGTAGAATTAATAATTGGTGGTTGTTTATTAGTCATTAAAAATAGTTTGATCAAAACTTCTATTATTGCTAACCAAATAGATGATTCTAAGGAAATTGTTGGTTGGGGGTTTTTTCCTTCATATGTTCTATAATATGAACATAGATAAAAGAGTATAATAGAAAATTGACTTATTCTAGAGTGACTGGCAATTCATCCAGTCATCAGTGTTCAGAAGACAGAGCTCTGTCCTGGCAAGCTTTAAAGATATCTTATCTTTAATTGGCATAGACTGTTTGACAAGTTTGTGTCTGAAGAGCTTGAAAAACAGGCATATTTCTCCATCTTATAAGAGGATACTTGGGCATCTGTTGACAAAAATCCTACTGCGAGCTCATATTTGTTTTGTCTTGTTTAGTGTCATGTTTCATTCCATGTTACTCAATACCCAGGATCTCCCTGGTGATAAGTATTTACTGAACCTGAATTTAATGTATAATCTACACATTATTTATGCACTAAACATTTACACTATAGCAAATTCATATAAATAACATTTGTTTCAGCCTTGAAATAATTGGTCAAAATCTCTTGTTATTGGAGACACCTTATGAACCTCTATTAGATCACTGGTTTTCTCACTCCCATAGATCAGTACCGGGGCTGGTATCTTCTTACAGTTTGTTCAAAACATATCTAGCCACCATGGACTCCATACTGGTTTAAAGTGCTCATATCATCACCATTTCTACTGATGTCATTGTAAGGGCACTCTCGGTTATTTTTGAAAGGTAATGGCAACTGGAATATGTTCCTGAGGACTGGAGGAAATTTTGTAGTCTTCAAGAAGATCAAGAAGAAAGATGCAGGCAACTACAGGCCAGTCAGCCTCACATCAGCCCCTGGGAAGCTGATGAAGCAATTTCCAGAGACATGGAAGGACAAGAAGATGATCAGGAGTAGTCAGCATGGATTTATGAAGTGGAAATCATAACCTGTCCCATGTTAAACCTGCGCACGTGTTAACTTTGCATGTTGAATACAAATGCTTGAAAGGAGCTGGCAACTCTGTCTGTGAACAAAGAAGAGCAGTCCAAACAACTGGTAACCCTCTGTGAAAAATGAGACAGGGTTTCTTAGGCTACATCCAAGTTAGTCAATTAAACTGTGCTGCGACAAACTGGATTTATTTTCTTACCTTTTATCTATGGTGTGTGCTACAGTGCTGGGGATTTTTTTTGTTTTCATTTCTGTCTTTGGTGAATATATGACAACATTCCAGTCTAGAACCTCCAGCACTACCACCAACAGTGCTGACAGCTTGTGTCTCAGCAGGGCAACAAAAACAACAGCCCCAACACAACCTCAGTTTCAATAGTTAATCCTCCATAGGGCCCCTCAATATCTTCCTCTCTATTTGCCAACACAGCACAATCCCATAGTTAGGGAAAGGAAAGCAATGAGTGGATTTCCAGAGCAGATCAGCAGAAGACTTGAAGAACAGCAGTCTGGCATTGGCAACTGGCAATCCATAACCTTGCAAGCTGGTGTACAAGCATGGCATTCAAAAATGAGAAAGAAAAGCATGCAGGGCAGAGAGCAGTAAATTAAAGCTCTGATGGTAAAGATGCATGGAAAAGAGGATTGCCTTTGATATGGATAGTATTGGGACATGCCACCTGGGAAAAAAGCAGTAGGGTTTGTAGGGTATACAAACCCTAAAAGGTATGTTAGGAGTGGACTGCCTATGGTGAGCCACCTAATCAGGACTGCAGTGCTTTTTGCGTAAATAGCAATAAGAGAGAAAATCAGTATCAACAAAGCTAAGTATGATGAGAATTTAACATTCTTTAAAATACTTATGAAGAATACAGGAAAAGAATCATTTACTACTCTTGCATAAATTTAAACGAACTGTACAATTTTTGAACATCAAAGGGATGCTAAAGATGAGATTTTTGGAATTGTTCATCAGGTAAACATGGCAACAGAGACTGTTTTGTCATCTCAACCATCCTGGGTGATATGCTGGAACTTCAATTTTATCGGTAAAGAACAGCTGTCTCACTGCAACAAACACGCTTCACTGATAATTCTAATAACTTATTTTGTGACTGCTTAGGGCATGAACATAATGACATCAGTATTTTAAGAAATACCATCGTGAACTACCACGACAGCATCACTAAAAAGTCATCACAGTATCCTGTCAAATATTTGAATCTGTCCACTGCGTGCCATGGGAAGAAGAGCTGGGAGAGGGGTGTGGAGGGACTTCTTTAGGAGGAGAGCTGCTCTGGAGGGAACTCAGAGCATGGAGCAAACAGACCACTCAGTCAAGGGGTGGTGCAGTGCACCTGAGCCATTGGCTGAGGGCACCTTCACAGGTGGGCTTCAGGACAAAGAGGCAAGATGATGAGGGACTGCACTTATTTGGCTTCTGACAGGAGTAAGTTTGTCAGACTGCCATCCCTCAGGCAGAGCTGGGGTAGGAGCCTGTTTAACAGCTGTAGCCGTATCTTGTCCTCTGCAACAGGAGTTGCTGTTCTGCAGTGTTATTGCAAAGAAAGAATCTTACTCCCTGACCTCCTGGCTCTGTTCCTGCCACCGGCTTCCTTTCTGTCTGTTTATCAATCACCCAATGCACTCAACAATTATATCGGGGAGGAAAACAGAAAAAGTCACTGCTGAAGAAATTGTTAGAAGCAACCCGTGTTTATTTCATCTCAGCAGGGTAACAGGTTTACTCTGTCACTGCTAGTTACACAGCAATGTAACACTAGGAGCCATGCTCCAGTTTTCTCCACATACAAACATAAACCACAGAAGAATTTAGGTTAGAAGGGACCTCTGGATATCATCTGTTCCAACCACTTGCAAAAGCAGGCCAGCTTCAAACTTCAGGCTAGCTTTCAGCCTTGGTACGTGTCACCGATGTTCACAAGAGAGAGAAATTAACCCAGAGTTTACATGAGCACATAGATTACAATCCCATCTCTCCCTTGGTTTTCCAATGCCAGGACAGCATTCCAGTGACAGTGCTCAGGTACCTCTGAAAGTGACTGAGAGACACTCACAGAAATCAGCCCTCCTGTTGCAGATGCTCGTGCCAGGGCTTTGACGGCAGCTGCATTCATTCCTTGCACTACAACAGCTGTCACAGCAGCAAGGAGCACAGCCAGGCACTCGCTCAGAGAAGCTTCCTGAGTCACCTTCACATGGATCAAGTCTTAGCACAGCTCTCCAAAGGACACTTCCTAACACAAGGTCCACGAAGGTCACTGAAGAGATTTCTCGCAGATCCATGGGGCAAGGACTTCACAGCTGGAAGCGTGGATGGCACTATCCAGCAGAACAGCGCAGTTCTGCACACGGCTGTTGGACAGGACCCTGTGGGAGACACAGGCAGAGCACATAAGCAGGGGGACATTAGAGACTGATCCTCACTTCTGCAGGGGGAGGAATACCTCACAGCTTTGGAGACAGGAGACTCACTGCAGCTGGACTTCATGACCTCGTGTCAGGGGAGACCCGTCCTGGGACACAGGAGGTCTGGCAGTGGGGCTTGCTATGCCCAGAGCTCACTGTGAGACTTTCAGTTAATGAGTGTCATTCTGGGCTCTCCATTTTCCATGACTGGAAATAGAAAACTCTTGCTCCACAAGGATATTTGCTGTTCCACTTAAGGCATGTGGAGACCTCAGAACAGAGAGCATAAACTATTCCAGTTTAAACCTGCTGTATGGGTATGTGAAAGGTGAAAGTCTCTGCTTCATCAAGTTGTCCCATCAAGGACCCCTTCAATGCAAAAGGAGATAATGAGGAGGAAATGACTAAACAGAAATCCACAGAGAGACACACTAGGTGCAAAAGAAATAACAGAGGCAAAAGCAAAGACCAAAAGTCTTCAGCCACTGATTGATGGGTCATCAAGAAACTCCACGCACAGCTTTGGAGAGGGCCAGCGTGGTCTTTGTAACTGCTAAGAAAGGGGCAACAAGAGGAACAGGAGGACTTGAGATGTTTGAGGGGAGGCTGTGGGACTGTGCAAAACTTGGTGAGGAAAGTTTAGAGCAAAGAATGTGAACAGAGAGGAGGGGGTATAACAAGGTGTGGGTCATGTGTGAGCAGCTGCTGATAGGGTGCAAGCACTTGTGTGGCCCAGCCCTGCACCTGATCACCCAGTCAGTCCCGGCTTCTCATTAAACCCTCCCTTCGCTGCCTCTCCTGCAGTCTGGCTCCCTGCCCAACATGTGTCAGTGCTGTAAGGACAAGGTGCCAGCAACCGGGGGCACCGTGCGAGTAGATGTGGTGCTGGCCCTGGGGTCCGAGGAGGGTGCAGGACCCTGGGCGGTGGTGCCAGGTGCTGGGGCAGGTGAGGGGCTCAGCCCAGCCCCTGGATCGGGACTGGTGTGTGTGTCCTGGGTGTAGCTGCTGGGGGGACCAGGGGAGTGAGGGGCTCAGCACCAGGGGCTGGAGCGGGACTGTGGGTCACAGGCTGTGTGCCAGCTGCTGCAGGGAGAGCGCTTGTGTCTTCCCCCAGGCTGGGGTGTGTGGGCTGTGCGTGTGCAATTCCCTCGCAATCTCCAAGCTGCACTAGCCAGTGAGTAGGAGGCCCTAGGTCTGGGCACGGGTATCAGGTGGGCAGAGGGTCTGTGCTGGTATTTGGAGGGAGCCCCGTAAGTGTGGGGTGCCTGTGAGACGAGCATGGGAGTGTGTCTGCTTGCTAGCGAGCGCTGGGCTGCACCTGCTGGTGAGTAGGGGACGTGTTGCGGAGGGTAAGAGGGGCTGGGATCTGGGCAAGGGTGCCGTGCTGCTGCTCAGGGAATCTGTGAATGTGTGTGCATGCTTGTGAACCTAGAGGATGTTGTGTGTGTGCCTTCACTAGTGAACTTCAATTCTGAGCAGCCAGAGAGGAGGAAGGGGACCTACCTGCCTGCAGTTGTGCTTTATGTGAGTCCTGGTGGCTTTACATGTGGGTGCTGCTGAAGGCAGTGCCTTGTCCATGGCAGTCTGAGTAGCCAGCTGTGTCAGAGGCCTTTGCTTGCATGTGTGTCTGTGCGTGTGTTTGTGTCTCTGGGATACATGCTCAGCTTCACTGCTGGTTGAACTTGCAAACAGGAAAGTAGCAGCTGCGTACACCACATCAGCCTGGGGTAGAAACTCCAGGTCTCTGGGTGCACCAGACTGGGCTCCAGCAGCGGAGCAGGAGGAACCTCTTAGTTCTGGAGCTGCTAGAGCCTGTGGCCACTCTGAACATCCCTTAGCAGCTGTGTTCATTGTTGGTCAACTTCCATCAACGACAGATGGCACATTTCATTTAAAAGAGTGCCTTAACAAGGGCACGTGAAAGATCTCAAGCCCGTTACTTTATCTAAAAATACAGAGGAAATGCCATACTCACTTTTTGCCACTCAGTTTTGAGCCGTCTTCCCAGGCCCAGTCATCACCGGTGCTATTCTGCAAACCAATCCAGTAGGATTCAGTGTGTATCATCTGGAACAAGTCCTAGGAGGGATAGAGAGGCAGAGAGAGATCAGTAGGTTTGAGTAAACCAAGTCAAGTCCTGGGTTCTGAGGAGGAAAGAAAGGAGCGCTGTGTGAGGGAGGGAGTTTCGCACCCATTTCTTGGTATCCTTTGAATACCCATGTCCTTCCTTCCTGCAGGGACCTGCTTTGTGACACAGTGTTTCAGAGTGCCAGGCAGCCCCCTGACTGTGGGGCCTGAGGGCTGAGCCCACGACAAGCTCAGCAGAGGCAGGCAGAGAGAAGCGAATCCCTCTTGCAAAGGGGCTAAGGGAAAGCCTGACAGATGCAGGAAGGCAGTGGGTGGGTGCCAGTGCCTTGCAAAGGCCCTTTACACTCTCCCTTCCTCATAGAGGGGAAGAGCCCGTCAGTACAGCACCTGGACCTCCTGCCCCGTAATCCTACCATCTTGCATGGCAAAGGCCCTCTGCCCTTGCCACTGCAAAGGCACCCACCATTTCACTGGTGTCGTTGATCACCAGGAGATGAGCTCCCTGTGCCCAGCAGGATTCCCGGCTGGAACTCCAGTCCTTCTTCTCCTTCGAGAAGGAGTAGCAGCTCCCTCTGTACGCTACCCACTGCTCTGGGCAGCGTGGACATGAACAGCCTGCAAAACAATCATACATCTTTCTTCCCATTCATAGTCAAAGCCTAGTTCATCACAAACAGATTTCACAAATACACCCTCTCCATAAAATGATTGTCTACAGTTACAGCAATGCCATCCTTGGAGCTCTTCTGAGACTGACATAGACAATGTAATTACCTGCATCAGAGTCTCTGAACGGCTCTGTAAAGGGCATCCATTTCCAGATTGGGAATAAGCAGGAGAGTATGCAAGAGTCTCTTGGGACCTTCCTTTTCCTTCCCAGTGTTTTTATCTTTTAGTTTTTCCCTCCTCTTTTTTTTCTGTCTTCTCCACATAAACTTTGTCTTTGGCCCATGTTTACTTCTGTGCTACAGATCAGGTAAAGCCCTGGCACCTGACAGGTTTGTGGCAGGTCATCCATTTCCTTACAGCCTCCACCACTAGCACTGGCTGCTTCAAGGGCATGTCCTGCAGCACATTTCTGAAGTACTGCTGCTTCGTACAAACTGCATTTTCAATTCCTATACTTGCCTGAACCTCAGCTTCATAGCTTTTCACAGGAAGTTGGTCAAAAGGCTTAAACTTCCTAGGAACAGAAATCATTTTATGGAGGTCTTGCAGTTTGAAGCACCCTACTTTTTCTTCCTAACAGGAGAGCAACTGGTGCTATTAGCCCATGGATGGCCACTGAACACCTCAGGGTTCATTCTCTCACTGTACAGCACTGATCTCCAAATCCACAGAAAAGAAATAGACCTTTGGTTATGTCACGGCCTCAAGCCTAGAGCTGTATTCATCAGGATGTAAATGCTCCTGAGTGGCTGAGCACCACCACAGTGTACTCGCTATACACTGAAGTCTACCCAGTCGCCCCTTTCAAAGGCGTCTTTGATACCATCCACCCCTTACTCTCTTGTTCCTGCTGATGGCAGGTCTAACTAGACCAAACTTAGCATTTACAAATCTCAGAAAAAAGAAGCAAGTCTTTTTTAAG
The DNA here is from genome assembly GCA_013398225.1 of Steatornis caripensis. Classification (NCBI taxonomy): domain Eukaryota; kingdom Metazoa; phylum Chordata; class Aves; order Caprimulgiformes; family Steatornithidae; genus Steatornis; species Steatornis caripensis. Next base: position 102,348 of record VZSC01015633.1, read on the forward strand.
AGAGAAAAGGTACTTCCATGCCCTCCTGGACCCCTGAGCAGACTTCAAGTTGCTCTGTTTTGCTTCCTGCCATAGTTCTAAATTCAAGACAAATGTTTTCAATGGAGGAGATTTATTTACCCTTGATAATCAAACCCATTGTTGTTCCCAGCAATGCCAAGAAGAGGTTCCCTAGAATCACTGCAATAATCCAGCAGGTAGTACATGAAACAGGAGAATCTAACAAGAAAAAAAAAAGAACATAAATGTGGGAAAGGTGAGGCTTTGTCAATGGGATCTAAAAATACAACTTGTATGGAATTACAGTGTCTGTTTACCTCAGCCTGCACTCATGTCAGAGCCTAATACTGTCTGACTGGGTTCTTTTCGATATTCTACACATGGATAATTTAATGTTTAATACCAAATTTACTTATTTGAAGATATGTGATGTTACATGGGATTCTGATTTAGCAGGATGATACACTGTGTGTTGAAAGCACAACACAAGTGCAAATTACATTTAGCAGAATATAGCAATTTCAATACAAATGTAATTCTCATTGCCAGGCTCTATGATATGGTCACCATTGCATTAGGCTGAGCCACATATATGCACTCACGCTAGGCTGAGCTGCTCTGGCTAACTCAGGAAGACATTCACACTCTTTTGATTAATTCATAGACAAAAATTTACACAAACAGCTGATCCACTCAACTGATATAGCAAGGTGATCCACCCAACTGATACAACTGTTAATCTAAAAAAAGGTACCTCTCCAGTCCACTTAATGTTAAGTTCAGCTTGCTTTCTGACAGCCATGTTCAGTCAATGTGTACTTCATGAGCACATTGCATTTGCCCATCTTCTTTGAGCCTTCTCCCATTGCAGGGGCTTACTGATCAGTCACAACTCAGGATTACGTGAAGGGAAGTCCAAATACAACGACTGGTTTTATATGGCATCAACAGAAATGATTAGATCACACATTACTTTGTTGGAGCTGCAAGTCTCCAACTTCAACCTGCCTTGAACTGCCCATCCTTCCCAACTTCAAACAGCAGGATAGAAAACACAAAGTTTTAGCATACAAATGCGAATCTCTAATTCAGAAATGAAATCTGATGGACTGTTCATTCAGTAATGCATACATCTTTCCCATTATTAGCAGAGTTTACCTTTGTTCTTGGTGTTCTTGTTCTCCTCTGTTCTTTGTCTTCTCATCATCTGTTTCTTGGAAGAAGTGCTGTGTTCAACATTCCCATAGATGTGTTCCTTTTTATTCCCATCACATGCTTTTAAGTGTTGCTTTTTTTTGCTTTGGTTTACTTGGATTTTCGAAGTCCAGTTAGCTACAAAGTCCAAGTCTGGATCTGAATTTTCCTGAAAGTCAACAGAGCTTTCCTCCCAGTAGTTTGGCATCATTTCTAACAACAGAACATATTATTAACAGAAGAGTAAAACATAGAGTTATGTCCTAAATACGCTTTCTGTAATACAAAATCATTTAAGCAATGACAATAGCCCGTTAAGCTGCTATGACAGATGCTAGGTAGGTCAGTGTTAGACAGCGGATCTTGCTTTCACAGGAAAGTGAAGTTATCTAGCATTCTCCACATCAACTAATACAAGTAAGCAACTTAGGCTTGACCGAGATGACAAAGGTAAGGAATTAAATTTCCTTATGAAGCAAATGGATAGACAAGGGTAATTCTGGTGGGACAATTTGCAGAACACATTTCTCTCTTGTGCTGCAAGCACCATCAATACAGATGCATTTGATCTATATCAATGACTTATTTAAAAACAAAAGTCCCTTGAGCATTTGGACAAGAAAATTGGGGAGGGTTTACCTTAATTCCCCTGGAGGAAGCTGAAATGTAATAGCAGAACAGGTGGTACATGGATTCTGGTCTCCATATGTGACTCTGCAGGATGACTAGGTGATCATTACCATCAGACTGAAACACGGCAACTGAGAGATGAGAAAAAAGTATTGTGGTGACCCACACAGGAAACTTGCATTCTTTTACCTCAGCACAAAGAGACCCTTTCAGAGTTATAGCGACATAATATCTTCCTGCCATGGTCACACCAAACTCTGAGCTAATTTTAATGCCACATTCACTAAGCAACAGAATACATTGAACAAGTTGAATCTGTAGGACGCATTACTAAAATTGCAGGCTTTTACTGCCAGTCCATTTCCTACAAAAACAACTTCTCTCATCTGTCCACCAATATCAGTCTTTCCACCCAACTCTTTGATCTGTGTAGAAAAAAAAATTGCTCACACTTGCTTTATAGATAGGTTGGAACCTGGCTTCAGATGGAAAAGAGAGTACCTTCAGAACAGAAGAGGACTTCACAAATCACTCGTTTTGTTAATTCTGAGAATTACTCAAAATCTGGAAACATAATTCCATGAACTTTTGCATAATTATTTTTACTTTATAGGCTACCAGTTTACCATTTGTAAATCCATGCTGACAAGAAGGTGACCTTCTTGTCCTTCATGTGTCTAGAAATGGTTTCATGTCTGACTGACTTGATAACCTTCTACAACGAGCCATGGATGAGGGGAGAGCTGTGGATGTTATTTATCTTGGCTTTAATAAGGCTTTTGACACTGTCTCCTGCAACATCCTCACAGACAAGCTGATGAAGTATGGAGTTGGATAAGTAGACAGTGAGGTAGATTAGATTGAAATACTGGCTATAGGGCTGGGTCCAGAGGGTTCTGACCAGTGACATGAAGTCCAGCTGCAGATCAGTGACCAGAAGCATGCTCCAGGGATGCAGTAGTATATAACGTCTTAATTAATGACCTTGATGATGGGACAGAGTGCACCCTCAGTAAGTTCTCAGATGATATAACATTAAAAAGAGTGACTGATACACCAGCTGGTTGTTCCAACATTCAGACACCTAGATAGGCTGGAGAAATGGACAGAGAGGAACCTCATGAAGTTCAATAAAGGTAAATGCAAAGTCCTGCACATAGTGAGGTACCAGTACACAGAGGGGGCCAACTGTCTGGAAAGCAGCTTTGCAGAAAAGAACCTGGGGATTCCTGGCAGGCACTAAGATGAACAGGAGCCAGCAATGTGCCCATGTGGCAAAGGCAGCCAACAATCTCCTAGGTTGCATTAGGCCAAACACTGCCAGCAGGTTGAGGGAAGTGATCCTTCCCCTCTACTCAGCACTGGTCAGGCCATGTATTGAGTACTGCATCCAGTTCTGGGCTCCCCTGTACAGCAATGACATGGACTTACTGGAGCAAATAGCAAAGGGCCACTAAGATAATTAAGGAACTTACTGTTCAACGTATTCATCAACGACTTGGATGACGGGACAGAGTGTACCCTCAGCAAGTTTGCTGATGATACAAAGCTGGGGGGAGCGGCTGACTCACCGGAAGGCTGTGCTGCCATTCAGCGTGACCTGGACAGGCTGGAGAGTTGGGCGGAGAGGAACCTGATGAAGTTCAACAAGGGCAAGTGTAGGGTCTTGCACCTGGGGAGGAACAACCCCATGTGCCAGTACAGGCTGGGGGTTGACTTGCTGGAGAGCAGCTCTGCGGAGAAGGACCTGGGAGTGCTGGTGGACAACAGGCTCACCATGAGCCAGCAGTGTGCCCTTGCGGCCAGGAAGGCCAATGGCATCCTGGGGTGCATTAAGAAGAGTGTGGCCAGCAGGTCGAGGGAGGTGATCCTCCCCCTCTACTCTGCCCTGGTGAGGCCGCATCTGGAGTACTGTGTCCAGTTCTGGGCTCCCCAGTTCAAGAGAGACAGGGAACTACTGGAGAGAGTCCAGCGGAGGGCCACAAAGTTGATTAGGGGAGTGGAGCATCTCTCTTATGAGGAAAGGCTGAGAGAGCTGGGTCTGTTCAGCCTGGAAAAGAGAAGGCTGAGAGGAGATCTGATTAATGCTTATAAATATCTAAAGGGTGGGTGTCAAGAGGATGGGGTCAGACTCTTCTCAGTGGTGCCCAGCGACAGGACAAGGGGCAATGGGCACAAACTGGAACACAGGAAGTTCCACCTGAACATGAGGAGGAACTTCTTTACTGTGAGGGTGACAGAGCCCTGGAACAGGCTGCCCAGAGAGGTTGTGGAGTCTCCTTCTCTGGAGAGATTCAAAACCCGCCTGGACGCATTCCTGTGCAACCTGCTCTAGGGAAACCTGCTTTAGCAGGGGGGTTGGACTAGATGATCTCTAGAGGTCCCTTCCAACCCCTACCATTCTGTGATTCTGTGATCTTTTGTATAAGGAGAGACCGTGAAAGCTGGGAATGTTCAGCCTGGAGAAGACAAGGCTCAGGGGGATCTTATCAATCAAATCTTTTTCTTCTTTTTTTGCTTTCTTTATTTACAGTGAGTGTGATCAAAAACAGAAACAGGTTTCACAGAGAGGTGGTAGAGCCTCCATTTTTGAAGCTATTCAAAAGCCAACAGGACAATATCCTCAGCAATTTGTTCTAGTTGACTCTGCTTTGAGCAGGGCATTAATGATCACCAGAGCTGACTTCCAGTCTCAGCTACTCTGTGATCCTGTGACAAATAGTGAAATTTCAGTATGAAAGAGAAGAAGATGAAGGTTGAATGGAACCAACACCTGATTCCTCTACAGCAGCTTCGGAGAGGCAGGGAGGTTCTGTCCAGCCTTCCAATACAATAAATCTTCAGCTACTCCAACGGACTCCTTGGACTTTGAAAGTTAAAACAGACTTTAGGTTTCTCTATCTTGTGCTGTTGATAAGGTCTAAAAATGATTTTTCCCAGCCTCTGCATCCTAAAGATCTCCTCATTCCTCACTCAACTTTGTGCCATGTGTGGTTCAAGGGGCTGGTGGATTCATGCCAGCTTCAGGGACAGTACTGCAGAAGTGAGCCATTGAATACCACTGACCTATTTCCATAGAAAAACGTAAAAGTCCATGGCTTTTGATGTTTCAAACTCAGCCAGACAGAGCACGAGTGACTGGAAAGTCAAACATGTCTCTGGGGGCAAAACAAGCTAGTACAGTCCTTTCTAGTAATTATACCATGCACTTTAACTCACAAGATCAGAATCAATTGTGCACACAGCAGAAAACACATAAAGGATGAACATTGACTGGATGAAGAACTTAGCACTGTTTTACAAATCTGTGGTTCCATGTAGGCAGATTGTTGACAGAAACATCAGACTTGTCGCAGTCCCCAGCAAGCTGGATATAAATTCTGCCCCTGTGCCCCTGAGTTCTTCATTGTGCTGCTGCAGCTGACTGCACATTCTAGGGCAGGATGTTCTTCCTTTAAAACATGGATGCATCAAAAAATTTAAATACAGAATGCAGGAGTAAATTCAATAAAATTCAATAAATTGAGATTCAATAATTCAGTATAAGAAATTAAGTAATTGAACTTATTAAAACATAACTAATCAAACCAAATGCTGTCTTCCAGCTTGCAGCTGGCATATACCTGTGCAGGAAGTACACATTCAAAGAATCTTTTGTTACAGACAATTCAGCTTGCATCTGGCTGCTCTCTTGTCACGAACAATAAACCACAGCAAATCCACACTTTGAAAAGGTAACACCAGCTCACAGGAAATGCTTTTTCTGAAGACATTAGCTTCAACCAGACAGGAAGCATTAGCTTCACAAAAAGGTTTGTTGCCTGATGTATTGCTCATAGGAAGGAGTGATTAATAAGAAGGGCAATGAGGAAGATCTGAGTGCTTCTCTTCTGTGATTATATATGTAATAATGCCATTTCTTTGCGTGTTTCAGCAGATAGGCCTGTTTTGCAACATGTCCATAGGTTAAGAACTTAAGCCAAACACCTCAGTTTCTGGTTGGTTTGTTTGTTTGGGTGATTCTGCTTTGGGTTTTGGTTATCTCAAACTCAAAACCTCTCATGAAAATACAGAAATACAATTAACAACAAATAAACTCATCGAAACAGAGCAGCATACATTTTTTTTATACTGTAAATTTCCACAGTGTACAGTATTGCTATCTCTTCACCTCATCTTGAAGACAGGTTGTGGTGAAGAGCTGAGAGTTGGAGCTCAGCTGTGTACATACAAGATCACATACGTGCTCTTGGTACGATAAATAAAGGACTAGCTGATCATGACCTGACCCAGATATGAATATTGAATTGTTTTCATTGTTGTTACAGTGATTCTGGTGAAAAGTAATGAAAGATTTCTCCAGTGGCAACAGATCTGCTATAGCCTTTCCACATCGAAATAGCCTCTTCTTACCTCCCCAAGCCCCATGCACGTCCTCCATGTAGTGAACTTTGAAGTACTAATCATAGGAAATTGATCAAACCACTTCTGATCACACTGCACTAAAATGCTTCTGAACAGCTATGTGGAAGGTGAGAGCATCCACTTAATTACAGTCATCCTCCTCAGAGAGGAGGAAGGGGACCTACCTGCCTGCAGTTGCGCTTTATGTGAGTCCTGGCGGCATTACACGTGGGTGTTGCTGAAGGCAGTGCCTTGTCCATGGCAGTCTGAGTAGCCAGCTGTGTCAGAGGCCTTTGCTTGCATGTGTGTCTGTGCGTGTGTTTGTGTCTCTGGGATACATGCTCAGCTTCACTGCTGGTTGAACTTGCAAACAGGAAAGTAGCAGCTGCGTACACCACATCAGCCTGGGGTAGAAACTCCAGGTCTCTGGGTGCACCAGACTGGGCTCCAGCAGCGGAGCAGGAGGAACCTCTTAGTTCTGGAGCTGCTAGAGCCTGTGGCCACTCTGAACATCCCTTAGCAGCTGTGTTCATTGTTGATCAACTTCCATCAACTACACTAGTGAACTTTAATTCTGAGCAGCCTGAGAAGAGGAAGGGGCCTGGGCTGTTTGTACCGGATGTTTGTGTGAGTCCTCGTAGTGTTATCCGTAGGTGCTGTTGAAGGCATCACCTCTCCTGTGGCCATCCGTATATCTAGCAGTGTTAGTGTTGTGTATTTATGTGTATGTGCATGTGTGTCTGGGATACATGGTCAGCTTCACTACTGGTTAAACCTGCAAACAGGAAAGCAGCAGATGTGTTCATGGGTCTGGGACCGCCCAGGACCTCAGATGCACTGTTCTGCGCTCTAGTGGCCAGGCAAGAGCAGTCTCTGAGCCCCAGAGGTGCTGGAGGTGGTATCCGCTTACAACTTCCTGTGTCAGCAAGAATCGTGTGGACTGATAGACAAGAATCGTAGTTGCCTGATATACACCCACTCATTTACCACTTCAGAGAACTCCAGTTTATATGTTGAGAGTGGGTTCCTATCACAGAAGCAAATTTGTTTCATTCCTCAATCCATTGTACTTAACATCCGTGTATTCTATGTTTGTAATTGTTTCTACCACCACATGTAATGTGACAGTCAAGCTTCTGGTCTGTAGGTTTAAGATCCTTAAAAAGTAGTGTCACATTTGCTTTTTGTTTCATTTGTGTTGGAATAAATTCAAGAAATAAGTTACTGTGATGGGTTGACCCTGGCCAACAGCCAAACACCCATCCAGCCACTCACTCACTTCCCTCTGCGATGGGACAAGGAGAAAATAGCAGTGCCATGAGAGGACTTGGGGATTGAGAGAGGTAATTGCAATTCAACCAATAAAGCAAAAGCTGCATGCACAAGCAAAGCAAAAAGTTTGTTCTCTACTTTCCACCAGCTGGCAGATATCCAGCTAATATCAGGAAAGATGTGCTCAGCAGATATAATGGTTGCTTGGGAAGACAAATGCCATAGCCACGAAGCTCCCTCCTTCCTCTTCCTTGCCCTGGCCTTGGTGTTTCCTCTGTTGTTTCTTGCTCTTTTTGTCCCCGCACTTTCTTAAATACACTTCCCCAGAGGCTTAAATACACTTCCCCCAGCCTGGCTGAGGGGCTCAGCTGTGTCCTGCTGTGGGTCCATTGCAGAACCAGCAGCCCCTGGTCTCTTCCCACAGAAGCCACCCCTGCAGCCCTGCCACTGCCTGCACCTTGACACAGACACCCAGCACAGTTGCATACCGTACCCAATGCATTCATGGGGAGTGGAGAAGGGGCACATGCTTAGGGAGCAAGTGCAGCAGCAGGCATCAACTTCCATCGCCAAAGCAGCTGGAGCAGGGGTTGCCCCAGAGGCACTGCCTGCCTTGCCTTGTCAAGTCACATAGCAGCTCCCTGCTCTTAAAAGCTCAGTTTGAAAAGGTGGCATTATTTATTTTCTATATACATTATGCCAGAGAGATTTTTCCTTTTTTATTTTTTTCCTGGTCCTGGTGCTATTTCACAATGACTTCTATTTTCTAAGGCTCTCTTTTTACCTCTTGTCACTTCCTTTACTTGCCTGCTTAACATCTATGCTTTTTAGGGTGTCACACTTAAACTTTCAACATTATTTTAAACATGGTGTCATCTGTAACCACATTATGGGGTTCACTTCTTTTAAAGACATATGGTGGGTTGCTTTCTTGTTGTGATGTCTCCTCCCTATTCAGCACTGTATCTGCATTACACCTGAGGCTGTGCACGCATGTGTGAGTGTGTGTTGGGGCAAGGGACAGAATAAGACATGGAGAGACAGTGAGAAGTAGCACTGTAAGGATTGTAATAAATAAAAATTAAAAATAAATGAAGACACCTCTGTCTGATAGTGAAGTTTTAATCTACACCGCTCTAGACACGAACAGAAACTTTTATGAACATGAAATGCTGTGTTGGTTTTTTTCTGAAACTCTCATATATGAAGAGGTAAGCAAGAAGAAACGAGGACATCAGGACAGGCAATTCCTCCTTCCTTCCTTCCATTACTTACATTGCAGCCACTGAATTTGGATCTCAGTACCACACCTACATCCAGGAGGCGGCAATGCAGGTCTCTTCTCATGTTTGATAGTATTGTCTGGATATATTAAAAGATCAAAAGTATTAAAGAGGCGCCAGCTAAGGCTCTTCCTTGTGGTGTAACATCCCTACCTATACACCCCCTACGAACACTCCCTCCTTCTTTTGTCTCAAAAATAGTTAAGGAACATAATAACTTTGAACTATGTATGTCAATGTATAAGTTGCTGGCATTCCCTGTACCAAGTACGGTATGATTACTTTGACACCATCAAGCTATTTTTTCTTCTCCTTACTTCTTAAAATAAAGGTTGTAAGACAATATTTCCCTCATTTAAAAAATGGGACTGCCCTGTCTTTTTTTCCCTGATTTCTTGCTTAAAAAGTAAAAGCCTTTTTTTCTGACAGCAATAATGTATTTTCATGCAAAAAAGAATTAACTCAGGTGGGCCAAAGCAGAACCAGGGTCCAGGAATGTCACAGCCTGAAAGGTTACCAGGCCTGGGGATGTGTGGAGATTGCAAATGTGAGTTTGCAGGATTCTGTAAGACACAAGGACACGGAGGCTTTATCCTCTAAATTTCTCTACTTTATTACAGATTACCACAATTCACCACTAACAAGTATACCTATGATTAATAAAGTGAGTATTTATATATGTTTATATATCAAGCTATTACAAATTATTATTAGCAATCAATAGCATAGAAGCAATTAAGAATAGCAGCAATCAAGAACAGCAGTAATAGCTGCTGCCTTCCTGGGGCTCTGGTAAAAGATGCAAGAAGAAAGCTTCCTACCCTGGTACAGCCCTGGGATTATTATCTATTATTGCTTTTTCATGTAGGCAGCGATGAAGTTGAAGTAAGAAGTCCAAGGGCAATCAAAAGACTTCAGGTCCTTGGGCTGACTGGGATCAGGGGGTTAAGGGGTCAGGAGCACAAGTAGTGTTGTCCTCTATCCTTCCATTTGCAGGGGGTGATGAAGGAAGAAACAGGAAGACCCAGCAGATCAATAACTAGCTCTGAGACTGGTGTCACTAGCAGAATTTTAGATTTTTTTGATCATGGGTCAGTCTACATGACACCAGGCCTGATGATGGTGACAGGTGGGGTACACTACTCTCAAAGAGGGAAAGGGATCTTTGCACAGGAGTTAACAGGGCTCACTGAAAGAGCTTTAAACTAGATTTGAAGGGGGAAATGGATAAATCCAGGCTCACAAGAGATAAGCCTGGAGGTGGAACACCAATATTTGAGGGACAGAGTGGTAGTGAAGTCCTTCAGTCTGCTCCACGATGTGCTGACTACACTGAAGCACATTTGAAAAGTCCCTGTACTAATGCGCACAGCACCTTATCCATGTCAATGGAGGTAGGGGATGGAGATTGACATGGCAGCAAAGACACAAGGGTTGTTGATGCCATTAGAAACCACAGAACCACCTGAGAACAGCCACATAGGAATTAGGGCTTCTTCCCAAAAAAAAGGTAGCAGGATCAACAACCTGACTGAAGTGCATCTACACCAACGCATGCAGCATGGGCAACAAACAGGAGGAGCTGGAAGCCATTGTGCAGCAGGAAAACTATTATATAGTTGCAATCACGGAAACATGGTGGGATGACTTGCACAACTGGCGTGCTGCAATGGATGGGTATGAACTCTTCAGAAGGGATAGGCAAGGAAGGAGAGGCAGTGGAGCAATGCTGTATGTTAAAGAGCACTTTCACTGTCTAGAACTTGACGATGATGATGAAAGGGTGGAATATTTATGGGTAAGAATTAAGGGGAAAGGCAAATAAGGCAGATATAATGGCGGGAGTCTATTATAGACCACCAAACTAGAATGAAGAGGCAGACGAAATAGTCTATAAGCAGCTGGGAGAAGTCTCACCATCGCTAGCCCTTGTTCTTATGGGGGACTTCAATTTAGCAGATGTCTGCTGGAAATACAATGCAGCAGAGAGGAAACAGTCTAGGAGGTTCCTGGAGTGCGTGGAAGATAACTTTCCTGACTGGTTGAGTGACCTAACTGGGGAAGGTGCCCCTGCTGGACCTGTTGTTTCCAAACAGAGAAGGACTTGTGGGTGATGTGATGGTTGGAGGTTGTCTTGGGCATAGTGTCATGAAATGATTGAGGTTTTGATTCTTGGAGAAGTAAGGAGGGGGGTCAGCAGAACTGCCACCTTGGACTTCCGGAGGGCAGACTGTTTAGGAGACTTGTTGACAGAATCCCCTGGGAGGCAGTCCTGAAGGGCAAAGGAGTACAGGAAGGCTGGACACTCTTCAAGAAAGAAACATTAAAGGTGCAGGAGCAGACAGTCCCTTTGTGACAAAAGACGAGCCAGCCAGGAAAAAGACAGCTTGGATGAACAGAGAACTTTGGCTGGAATTCAGGAAAGAAAGGAGAGTTTATGGCCTTTGGAAGAAGGGGCAGGCCACTCAGGAGGACTACAAAGATGTCATGAGGTTACGCAGAGAGAAAATTAGAAGGGTCAAAGTCCAACTAGAAATTAATCTGGCTAATGTCATAAAAGACAATAAAAATGTTTCAATAAATACTTTAGCAACAAAAAGAGGGTCACGACAACCCCATGCAACACTACAGGCTTGGGGAAGAGTGGCTGGAAAGCTGTCCAGCAGAAAAGGACCTTGGGGTAATGGTCGACAGCTGGCTGAATATGAGCTAGCAGTGTGCCCATGTGGCCAAGAAGGCCAAGAGCACCCTGGTTTCTACCAGAAATAGCATGGTCAGCAGGACTAGGGAAGCTATTGTCCCCCTGTACTTGGCACTGGAGAGGCCGTACCTCAAATACTGTGTCCGCTTTTGGGCCCCTCACCACAGGAAAGACATTGGGGTGCTGGAGCGTGGGGCAAAGAAGGGCAGCAAAGCTGGTGAAGGGTCTGGACCACAAGTCCTGTGGTTGAGGGAACTGGGGTTGTTTAGCCTGGAGGAAAGGAGGCTGAGGGAAACCTTATGGCTCTCTACAACTACCTGAAAGGAGTTTGTAGCGAAGTGGGTGTCGGTCTCTTTTCCCAAGTAACAAGCAATAAGACAAGAGGAAATGGCCTCAAGTTGTGCCAGGGGAGGTTTAGATTGGCTGTTAGGAAAAATTTCTTCACCGAAAGGGTTATTGAGCACTGGAACAGGCTGCCCAGGGAAGTGGTTGAGTCACTATTCCTGTAGATATTTAAAAGCTGTGTAGAAGTGGCACTTACGGACATGGTTTAACAGTGAACTTGGCAGTGTGAGGTTAACAGTTGGACTCAATGAATTCAAGGGTCTTCTCCAACCTAAATGATTCTATGACTCTATGAGTCTATGATTCTAACTATATACATAGTGTTTCAGGTTACCAGAAACATCACTAATAAAGCAAACTTACCAATAATATAACAGCAAATATACTTACGATAGATTGCTTATATACATATAAAGGTATGTTCATAATATTACTGGTACCAAACACATCAAACCCATTCCAGAAGTGGGACCAAATCAAACCAACCCCAGAACTAGGCCCAGAAGAGGGACCAATAAAATAACAGACAGAGGCTCACTTCAAAGATGATCCACTTCACAGAGCTGGGGGTCAACCAAATGTCCCCAGTGATGGCCCAATAACTTGTCTAGGACATCTCATAGAAAAGTTCATGCAGGGAGTTCAATCTGCTTAGGAAAAGGAGAAGTATGAGCAGCGTAAGTTTGCAGAGACAGAGGCTCCATTTTATGTCAAATATAAGTCATTTTTATATCACAGAGACATAAATGGGCATAGGACACCACCACCTGGAGGCAGCTAATTTCTATTTTTCACTTGGGGCAGCCAATAGATGATGATGTTTTCTGTTCTCTCAGACAAGTTTTTACTTTTCCAGGCTGTTTTCCTGTTCTTGCAGCTAGAACAGCCAATAGCAGTTACCGATTCTTACTTTCTCNGATGATCCACTTCACAGAGCTGGGGGTCAACCAAATGTCCCCAGTGATGGCCCAATAACTTGTCTAGGACATCTCATAGAAAAGTTCATGCAGGGAGTTCAATCTGCTTAGGAAAAGGAGAAGTATGAGCAGAGTAAGTTTGCAGAGACAGAGGCTCCATTTTATGTCAAATATAAGTCATTTTTATATCACAGAGACATAAATGGGCATAGGACACCACCACCTGGAGGCAGCTAATTTCTATTTTTCACTTGGGGCAGCCAATAGATGATGATGTTTTCTGTTCTCTCAGACAAGTTTTTACTTTTCCAGGCTGTTTTCCTGTTCTTGCAGCTAGAACAGCCAATAGCAGTTACCGATTCTTACTTTCTCGGGGTGTTTTCCCCTTTGGCCAGACCATTTTTCACCTTTCCAGATGACAAGTTGCTGTTACAGTCCCTTCTTGTTGTGCTTGCTGATGTATGTCAGGCTGTCTCCAGTTCTTAGGTATCCAGATGCTCTTCAAAGGTGCCAGCTGTGTTTCTCAAGGATGTTTCTTCAGCAGGCATTGTCTGTTGGTATTTCAGCAGACATCTTCTGCTTAGTGATTCCCCTCTTACAAACAGATCATCTTTTTGGCTGTTCACATCACACCACTCCTTGGGCCATGACCACCTATGGATCGCTAGGAGTGAGGCAACACCATGCCTAGTGTGTATCTCTTGTTTTCTAATGTGTGAGGCAGAGGAGACTCATATCTGTAGATTCAATGTTGTTCTGACTTCTGCACAGTTTTGCCTGCTGGGACACAAGTATACAGTACCAGTTTGGAGAAAAGTGATGCAGGCAGTGATTTGATACAACACAGAAAAGCACAAATCCACAACCTCAATGAGAGCCAATATCATTAAAATGCCCTGTGCCCACACTTCAAGATCTGAAAGCCAGGACCACAGCGATGACCAGTCAGCTGCTAGGTCTCCAAGCAGGGGTTGCTCTTGGGCTATTTGGTGAAAGGGTCAGACACGTTGCTGAATCTTGTTCACATCACATTCGATCTGTTTGAATTTGTTAGTGTAGAAGCAACAAGTACTATTTATTAACACACAAATACCTCCTTGTGAGGCTAAAATATAGTCCAAGTCCCAACGAGTTTGGATAGCCAGTTGTGACACTGAATCAATCCCCATCTGTAGATTCGTTAAAGCACCTACATTAGCATTTTGAGTCGTTTCAAGTGTAGCAGAAAAGTTGTTGATAGCTTGTTCTAGTTCAGCAACACCCAAGTGTGGAAATAGTGCACATATAAATTCAGGAAATGTAGTTGGTCTTGTTACTAAGGGGTTAGATACTCCACGCTTATTACGTACAGGGTAGTGGCTGTGTTGAAAGTTAAGGGTTAAATTTTTAGATCAGACTGCAAAAGAACCGAGACGTGCTATGGTACAAGTTCCTGCCCACTTGAGGGTAGACTTTTATAGGCATTAGTGCTGTAAAGCCAGAACTATCCAGGTGTTGAAATGGTGGGCCACCAGCCCTGTCTAGAGTCATTGTGGTGTTGGCAGAATGAACACCATGAGTTAGAAGAGCAATTGCATTTCATTAAGAGCATTTGACTTAACTGGATTGTCCAAAAGGGGTTACCATCTGTACAACTAGACACATTGTTTGGGCTGCATGCATCCCAACTATCATTATACTCAGCCAACCATTCCTCTGAAGAAAACAACAGAGGTCCACTAGCTAGCATCATGCAAGAACCTCCTTCATCACTCAGCAACTTAAATAAACACTGAAGTGTAACATAGTGAATAAACATTATCCTGACCACGATTTTTCTAGAGCTGTGATGCCTACTGCCTTCAAGCCTCAGCTTATTTTGTGATATTGTTACCATTTCCAAAATCTTGCAAAGAAGCTTCTTTTTAACTATACTCAAGTTTTTAACATCTGCATTTTACATGTTGCATAAATCATCATGATCTGCAAGTATTTTGCAAGAGTTTTCAAAGCTACATGCACATGTATGAGATGAAAAAACAGCTGGTAATCATGAATTTTCAAAATGTGCTCAAAACACAGCTGCTAGCAGAAGCCATGGAAATATTGACCTTGAAGTGAAGTTCTGTGTCTGTTTTCCCATGATTTTCTGTTTCTCATTTTAGTATTTTCCTTTCTCTCCTATTGGTTTTGGTGACAAACTGCAGTAAGCACAGGCATCATCTGTCTGCTATTAACATAGCATTAAGATTTTGAGTGCATGTGTCCACTCAAAGACACAAATGAGAATATAATATATTCTTACCAGGTCACAAAACACACCTTTGATAGCATGCCACAAAACTCCAAGTCTTAAATGAAGCAAAGCAACCCTCTCGCTATTTCATCCCTTATATTTTCCTAGACCTGTTCTCTAGAGAAGAAAAAAGAAGATAGAATTGAAGGTCAGAGATGGGTAACTGGTGCTGCAAGAAGACTACAGCCCTGGTAAGCATACCTGGGGACATGCACCACAATTACGTTGCAGGTAGGATATAGTGGCAGGACTATCAGCCATGTGTCTTGCTGCTGTCAGGTATAAGACAAGCACTAAGCAATCCCACTTCAAACAAAACCAAAACAACGGATGCGTACAGGCCACAAACAGACCATCTGGATTATCTCAGCATGCATGCTTACACTGTGCCAGACTGAACGACAGGCCTGGACAGGAAGAAATCACCAGGCATCACAATCCCCTTCTTTTCACAAATGGTGCTTCATTTCAGGTATTAGCTTCTGCCAAAATGATGCCAATCATGGCTGAAAAGACAAATTTAGCACTAGTTGCATCATCCATAACAATAATCCAGACCTACTTCCAGTGTACTTGCCTTCCAGCGCACCTGTCTTCCAGTAATACTCCCAGGCAGCATCACCAGGAATCTCAGTTACAGGACAGCATCCCAGTGCAGACAAGTGCTTTGGCCACCGTGAGGTAACTTGGCAGCTTCATCCCCAAAGTAAAAGCAGGCTCTGTTGCAGGCAAGATAACCTACGTTGCAATTACAGTGCGGTGCCTGGCAAAAAAATAAACTATCAGTGAGGGGATTATTTCTCTACTTTAATTTCTTCTGACTTAGTTCACAGACTTATGCAGAAAAGAGCTCTTTCAAACACTTTTGCAGCTCACCAAGTAATCACATGGCTGCACTGTAGCCACATAACTCTGGATGTGCCCTGAGTCAGAAGAAACATACAGCTCCTCTAAATGAAGAGTTAATTATCATGTTTGCATTCAGCAGCTCCTGCGAACAAATGTTTGTTTAATTAATATGAACCACACCAGCACCTCGTCTTTCTCTGAATACTCCTGAAGGATTCCTATCATAGCAAATGTTGCCCTGAAGACAAAATAACCTAACAAACACGAGCTAGCACAAATAGATGAAGAAGCCGGCTATTAACAACTGAGAACCAAGAGAGAGCATTTTCCATATTACATCCTGGTTTAAGATTAGCATGAAGAACTATTCCAATGCAGGTACTGCTCTACAATGTCAAGCCAGGCAACCATGCTCAAAATAACTGTTTTTTGAACAAATTCAACACAGTCTCAGCTTGACTATCTTGATGTTACTCTACGACACTGGCGGTCTCTTCCAGGTCCTGTTCTGGCATATCAAATTCTCCCTTGGCACTGCACTGAAGGGCTCTAAATGTTATTCCAGGAGGAAATTTATTTCACAGAGCAAACATGCATTGGGTTATTAATTAAGAAATAGGGAAAAAATAAGTCTGTAGTGCATGGCAGAAAGCAGGAAGAAAGGAGCAGCATGGGTCTCATGACAAGGCTTAGTCTTCTGCTATCATCTTAATAACACCCAGCATATGAATAACAAGCTTCCTGATAAGCAGATCCAGCACCTTTGGAAGGTACTGGACGTAAGCAAGTGTCATCCTATGGCAGCAAGAAGGCACAGTAACTTCTTCCTCCACCACGAACATCTCCTCAACTTCTTTAATCCTACCGTCTTTAACAGTTCTTTTGCTCTTAAATTCTGTATGCTGACATCTTTACTTCTACCCAAAACTGCTTCAAGAAGAAAAACTTCAAGTTTAGAGTCATTCCTTGACTAACGTGCACCAATTTAAATTCCAATGTAAACAGGATTATAAATATTTCATAACATGCATTGTTGGTAGTGTTGCAGCTTGAGCCTAGCACTATTAAACACTGGTTTCTCACACCATAGGTCTGCTGTAATTTTCCCAAAGTCAGAAGTAGTTACTGTAAGTGAAGCAGAGGGTGAAGAAAGGAAGGAGAGAGTGAAGTGAGTTGGTTTGGTTCTACAAGCTTTTTGTATTGACCAGGTTAATCCATACATGACAGAAAGACAAAACAACAAGTTTCCTTTTATTTTTAAATTTGCACTTTGAGATGGAAATTCACACTCAAGGTTGAACAGAGATATTTGGAAAGGAGTGATTTCAGTGAATGCAATGTACCCGGTGATAAAGCAGGCCACGCTTAGCGGCAGCCTTCAGGAAGCTGGCTAGCTGCCAGGAACCTGGAGAGGCAAGAGGCTCTATGTCAGCACACAGGCTGGGGCATTCCCCATGCATGCTTCCGTGTCTGATGAAGTATCAGTTGTAAATACCACGATGGAGGTGTTTTCAATACACAGAAAGACATCTCTAACACAGGACACCGCAAAAGTTTCCAGCACCAGTACATAAAACAGCAGCAGGGGAGAAGAGTTTTCAGATCAAAAACTGCCAGCCACTCGCTTGCCAGTGAAGGCTAAGCCTCCCCACTCACACTTCATGATCTGCAAGCTCACACAGTCTTAAGAGCTCAGAAACAAGTCCAGGATGAACTTTAAATCTGCACTTACAACAGAAACAGGTAAAAAAGCAGTGGTGGGTAAGAAACATTTATCAAACCCAACAGGGAAGTAAGAAGGAAGATACGTGAGTTATGAGACTCTTGGGAGAGACAGGCTTCAGAAATTTTTGTTTCAGTTTTAAAGGAGACTATATGGGATATGGGATCTACAGATATGTGTCATCTTCACTAAGATCCAACACTTCAAGACCTTGTTGCCTTATCTAATATTATACGGCATTTCACATGCCAATTGCAGTTTTATACCTTCCATGTCAGATTCAATCTAGAAGTACAGCAGCATACAGAAGAAAACACGGTCGTTGTGCTCTCCACACTGCGTTTCTGCAACAGCTGCTTCCTGGCTTCTCACCTATAGCTCAGCCACAGGGCAGGCAGCCTAGAACACAGAAACCAACAACCACAAAACTCAGTTTTAAAGAGGCTGTGAAACCAGCCGCACAGCACAGCAAGATTTCAGTAATGATTTTCTGAACAAATTACTTGTAACTGAGGTGTATCCCATCACCTACAGCAACAAAGGCTAGGTCAGATGCTGTTCCAATATTGGACCATCTAGAATGAACAGTAATTTGCAATAGGCGATCGTACCGGGTTATCAACACTTCTAACAGCAGCAGCAAAGCCATGGTGGCTAAGACATGACAGGTATTCAGGAAGCATTCTCTAACTCCAATGTATCACTTGTCCTGAAAAAACAGGTATTTGTTGTCAGTCTCAAATGATTTAATGTCACCTTGGCAGTGTTTTCCAAGTGTTCTTTTTTTACCTGATATCTATCTGTCCTGAGTCAGACTCCAAACTGTGCTGCCATTACAGATCTGAAAAGTCACCCACAGCCACCCACATCTTTCATGTTATACGCACATTTTAAAGAAAAGACTGATCTCCTGTCCTGGTTTCACCTGGCTAAAGGCACCTACATTAGCTAAAGTCAGCTGTTTCTCTACAGTCATTAGCTGTATCTAGCAGCTTTTATAAACTTTGAACAGAAAAGCTACTGCCATACAGAACAAGGCTTGCAAGCACACATTTTGGCTCCACACAGTATTTAAAAAACATTAGTTAAAACTACCTTTTGAAGCTTTTCTGCACAACTCCGCCTATATGTGTTTAACCACCTCTCCAGAGGATAAGGCCTTCAAGCCTCCTGCCTTCACTTCTTTTCTGGAACAAATTATTTTAACAGGTATAAGTCCAGTCATGGACTATAGTAAGCATGTTTCCTTGTCATCATTGCTTTCCCGGTATGTTTTGTACATGTGCAACATTCAAAAGTACTTGGATTACTGACAAGCTATCTGAAATTCAGCTATTTTGCTGAGTATTCAATAACTCCATTACACTCCACAGGACTGCTCAAGACACGCAAAATAAGAAGGAGTTACTGTATTTGTGTGTGTGATATTAAATCAAGAATGGTTTTGTCATAGTACTCAAGCCACTGTTGCTAAAAGTTAGTGATGGCAGCTCAGGCTGGCTTGCTACATACACATATGAGATTCTTGGGAATGAGTTCTGCAGGAAAGAACTGCAAGAAAAAGAGGAATGAAAATAAGCTTCCAAGGGCAAAACTGGGGCAGGGGTGGGGGAAACAAACCCACAAATGGAAATACAGCATCCTGCACAAGAAATAATTTCCACAGGAGCTGGAATTTGAGATAAAATAGTTATAATCCTAAACAATTTACAGTAAGGAAACCAAGATAGCAGTCATTAACGTTTGGAACAAAAATTACCGGATAGCAAGATCTAAGCCACAAAAGACTCAAACTTTTTCATGAACATCACCAAACTAGCAATTTAAAGTTTTGCCTATGAGTTATCAGTTTTACACACTGAGTAGGAACCTACCAATGGCCCAAAGGGTCGGTTAGAAAAGGGCTCCACCGAATTAGTATGAATGTGGGATAACCCAGAAAGAGAAACAGGAATATCTCAATTCTTCCAGCAGTTCAAAAGCAGCGGGCTTAATCTGAAAGCTCAAAGCCTATTACAAGACAGCACAGATACTACTGTTACCTGAAATGTATGAGTCAACTACATATGGAGTTGTTTTAACTGTATACAGATTCACAGTTGCACCTAAACAAAATCAGATGTACAGTCAAGTTCTCTTCTTGCATCACAGCATTAATACTTAATTTTAAGGTAGGCTACCAGAGGGCAGATGTGGTAAGACCAGTGAGTCCTGCCATACCACTGACTGTAGAAACTATAGGGAAATGAGGGTAAGCACTGCAGCCTGTGGAAAAGGGCTTGGTTTTGTCGCATTGCTGTTTCTTATGCAAGAAACCATGCTGACATCCTTTATGAACCCATGTGAAGTAAAGGCACCTCTGACCCTGTAACAGGGATTTTTTTGACATCCATTTGGTCTGACATCTGAGAAACTTCTCCTGCCTTAGTGAGACTGCTGCAGTGAAGCATGACTGATCCTTGTTATTAGGGTGACACCTCAGAGCAGCTCTAACAGCAAACGCTGCTCCAGCAAAGACAAATAAAGAGCAAAATACGCTGGATGATGGCAGCAGGGGAAAGTAAAACAGATCTAAAGCACTGGTGAAAAGCTGGAATTAAGCTCGCAAGGTGAATGAGCTTAGAACTTCTGAGCTACAGCTAGAACATGCTTTGTGCAAAGCTATGCTGACATGGGAACAGAAGAGCAACACCTCTAATGTAAAACACAAAGCTACTGAAGTAAAACGCCCCTTGCAGAAGTGGATAACGGTGGGGGATGTTTAAAAACAAGGCAAGAGGAAAACCCCAGGCCACCTCCTCCTTTTGTCGTAGGTAGAAAGCCCTGTTAAAGCACTCTATAAATATGAGACTATCAAACGTGAAAAAAATGAGCACTTTTATGTGTCTTGGACAGTTTGGGGGGGTGGAGGTGGGATTTTTTGTGAATTATCACTATTTCTTGGTAATGCAGTAGCTGTGATAAATAAAACCACAAGCTGTAGGAAGTAGCATAAATTAATGCACTCTCCCATTCTCGTGACAAAACCACAGCCCTCACCAGAAGCCAATTCTGTGACCGCAGAAGAGCAAGTAAGACCGCTGCAGTATCTCTGTTCTGTGTGTTTAAATGGGAATCCATTGCTACATACCCACTGTAGCGGGAAAAAGATTTATGGAGGCCTAGAGAGTTCAAAGAGACTCTTAAAAGGCTAATGGCTCATCTGTGCTTTCAGGAAATTCCAAGCATGGTGAAGCCAAACCACACCACGAATATTTAGTACCTGCGCTTCCTGTCATCACTTTTTGGACCATAACCCTTTTTTCCTCTTTGCCTGCACTGGAGAGAACTTCCTCATCCTTAGGAGAGCTATTGGTGCTAACTCAGTCTCTCACTGAAAAGATGATCAAATGGCTGGAGAAGGCAGGTAGCAGAGATAAACCTCTACCTGTAATGAAAGACATGCTATATCTACATTTGAGAAGGACAGTGAAACAATCCACTGTCTTCCAGTCTCCAATCCTGAATAAGCAGGTACATTGAATGCTAGTCAAATAAAGACTCAGATACATACAATTTACACGCTGTAGTGCTAAACTGCTCGTCCCTTGTCCTGTCAGAAGCAAGGCTGGGAAAACTCAGTCTCAAATGAGCAGTAGAGTGAGGTGAGACAGCTGTTGCTGACCTTAACACTTGCTACCTCTCAGCAGACCTAATCTGCTCAGGCACAGGGACTCACTGTCATGGCTTCAAACAAACAGGAGACAGCAATGCAACAGCTGTGCTGGCTCTCTGCATTTGTTCCAGGTGGAGAAACTCTTCTCTCATTCTACAAAAGCCTCTGACTTTACACCCCAAGCCTAGGGCATCACCAAGCGCAAAAGTAAAACCTTGTTTCAAAGAAACAGCAAACTCCAGCTTTCAGTGATGGCAAATTGTCAGGTAGAAGTATTGCAAATCAGAGAAGTGAAGTCCAGGTGCAAAGTCCATGCCGCCAGTTCTGCAGGAGTTGTGCCTCCTCTGCTTCACACTAAGTCAGTGGGGACTGACTGAATTATGCAAATGGCTCTGACATCTTGGAGAAAATTTCAACATAATAATCAAAAGTCAACATTTTTCATGGGAGCAAGATATTCGAATTAAACAAATAAAACAAAGTCTGTCATTGAAAATCCACACTTCTCCACAAAACAACTGTGAAGTTTTTACCAAGTCCTCAGTGGATTCTCTAAGGAGAAATCAATGCATGAGTCAACACTGATCCCCAGAATTTAGACCCATGCATGCATGGAGACCGCCATGTGGAAAAGATTCCGATATAGACTACTTTAATGTGCATGAAGTGTAGATAAAGTAGGGTAACTCCACTTGTAGAATTCATTTTATGCCACTATAAAACTTGATCCGATTCTGATTCGGTCACTTCTAAACCTATATAAGCTAACCTGGGGAAAAGGCAGTCAAACCAGAATAAGAATGCTCACATTGAGAATCAAGCCACTTTATTGAAAGGAAGTTAAATTTAGACCTTATCATACAGCCGAAAATGTCTTTCTGTGGGCAAATTCATAAGCAGGGTCTTGGCAGATTTGCTCTTAGGGAAACTAAAGCAGATCATTTGTTAGAGGCTGTGAGGTGGTCAAGATCCTGCATTCCCACAGATTCCTTTGATCAGAGCTTTGATAACAGAAACAAAATATGAGGATTCGTGTAAACCAGAACATTGCTTTCTGTGATGTAACAAGATAGGGAGCTTTGAGAACAGTGATGCGTTTGTCACATTTCTCTCTCCGTTTAACAAAGCCGCCTATGAACCACAGTGCTGGTATTCATCAGGTCTGCAGTAGCACTATGCATGCTGTTCACAGTTCTGAGATGGTATTACATATCTGAAATACTCCCACTTTTCACTGGCAAGACCCTTGAGAATATTCCATTCTTGGGTGGGTGGTTTGAACCAAGCAAATGTTTTTTTAATTAATAGTTTATTCACCAAAATAGTATCAGTGGACTGGCAATTGTGAATTTGACTTAAATTTACCAGGTAGCTTTGAACCTGTCTTCAAGTGAGGGAGAGAAAAGGTGATGTTATTACACATACCTGCTCTAGCATTCTGAAAATAAGATGTCTCAGTTCTTCAAGCTAGATTTACACCAGCAGTGGCTATGGACATCACTGTAGTGATTAGCCAACACCGTAAGAAAGGTCAGAAAGCTAACTGAGCACTTTTTAATGGTGTTTGCAATGTTCTGGTATATAGTGGTGATGTATGCGCTCTGTGAACTAACATCACTTTTATTTCTGGATGGAAACATAGTTTCTTACAAAGCCTAAGTGATACAGGAAAAACATCCATTCCATTCATGTTATTTTGCATTTAAAAGATGAAAAGTCTTAACATTGTCTTTGGAAGAAAACAGATACATTTTCATGGAAAATACTCTCTGAGCTCCTTTCTACAGCTACACTTCAGATATGTTTAATATGTAAAGTGATGGCTGAAGACTTCCTTAAGCGTGAATGCCCCTTCAGAAGAGCCATCATTTAGCTTTTCTCACAATACCTTTTTTCAGCCTTGCATTCTACATGGCTAACACCTAATTTTGGCCTTGTAGGATGCTGCAAGCCTGAAACTTGCTCCGAAATTATCAGGGATTCAACTACATGAAAGACTGAAACCTAATGAATCTAACTGACTCTGCAATTAGCCTTTTGTGGGTCGCTATGCCCTTCAACTTCAAAAACATACAAGGGTTATGCTAACTAACTGGAGGGATACTGAGTGAACATTGAATCCACCCTTCACACAGAACAGTAAAACTATTCCCTTAGTGTGCATTTCTTATTTTTTTACATGAACCTTTATTGCTCAAAGTGCCAAAATAATTGGAGAAAAAAATTCAAGGTACCATCAGCTTAGAAATCACAAACAGTAGAAGTCAGATAAGAGAATTTGTTTCACAGACTGATTCTGCTTCTTTTGAAATGAAGGGAAAATGTTCACGACTTCAAGTGCCTCTGATTTTTTAAAAAGTTTGCATGTTCATTTAAATCAATGACCACATTTTCAGATAAGATTTGTGCACCTAATATTATAAAATATAAATATTGAACATGCAAAAGGATCACTTTTTTGATTAAAGAGACATACCCCTGTTCCAGGCAGACACTGAAGACATACAGGTGTATTTCCACTGGGACTTCAACCCCTCAGCTGTCCTAGGGCAAGTCTTAGCGTAGGCACTACTAATTTTTCTGCAATAGCACTGGCACAGCCAGTGCCTACTCATAACCTGAATAGTCAAATCATGTGCGCTCACATAAATTACCAGTGCAACAACCCTAGTCGTTGAAATCTTTCATGGAAACAGGCCTGGAACTCACATTAATATGTATCCACTGATCAATGCATGGCATACAAATGGCTTACAAGAAAACTACATACGCACTGAATCTCGAGTTCATATTCAGCAGCTCACTGGGCACAAATTCATATCCTCCATATAATTACCAAAGTTATCTGTGTTGTTTGTATGTGAGACCTTGAAGTAGCTCTGTTATCATCACAGTATTCACAAAATGCTACATACGATCACACTTGTCATAGGGTAGCTGAGAAGGTAATGTCCAACATCCAGATCCTCACTGTACAAGTCATATAGCAAAGGTGTCACCACAGACATAAATACAGTCTACGGTATATTGTCACCATAATCGCACAACGATGTCACTACACATGCTTATTCACCTCATATGTTGTTTTTACTATAGATCAACTTTTCTTATTTGGTGTACTCTTAACATTTCTGTACTGTTTTCACATTAGCTGTTATAACCATGGACAGATGTTCCAAAAAAACCCCAAATAATTAACCCAGCAATTAGCAACTCAACAGAGAAGCACACGAACAAATGATCTGCTCTGCACAAAAGAATGATTGGTTAAGGAACATTCCTGAGAAATTCAGGTCTGTAAGGACTCTTTCCTGAGATGAGGACGGGATAATATGCCTTTTGTCTTGGAGCACTCACTTGACCCCACAGCTACTACAGGGAAGGTACACTCTACACAAAGATGTACTACATTAATGTAAAAATTTCTTCATCCACAGATATGCAGGAATTTGTTGGGTTTTTTTTAATACAGTACCCATTCTTCTATGGGAAGCCAGAGTATAAAGCACTGGAGAAATCACAGACATTTACTGAACACTTAAAAGGCAAGAATAGAATCATCTTGAATAGGTCCTTAGTGAATGGACAGGAAACTGTCCATTTTTATTACCTACTCTGTACACTTTTTCCTATAGGGCTGTGCCCCATAGCATATTCCCCAGGACATCTCCTCTTTTGAACACCTAACTAATGCAGTTTCCTGGGACAGAAAGGATGGGGAGAGATTTCCAGAAACCTCGTTGTGGTGGGTTGACCCTGGCTGGGCACCTGGTGTCCAGCCAGCTGCTCTATCACTTCACCTCCTCAGCTGGACACAGGAGAGAAAATATAATGAAAGGCTCGTGGGTGAAGATACGGACAGGGAGACATCACTCACCAATTACTGTCACAGACAAAACAGACCCAGCTCAGCGAAATGAATTTAATTTCTTGCCAATCAGAAGTCAGAGTAGGATAATGAGAAATAAAACCAAATCTTAAAACACCTTCCCCCCACCCCTTCCTTCTTCCCAGGCTCAGCTTCACTCCCGATTTTCTCTACCTCCTGAGTGGCACAGGAGGAAGGGGAATGGGTGTCGCGGTCAGTTCATAATGCTTTGCTTCTGCCACTACTTCCTCTTCATGCTCTTCCCCTGCTCCAGCGTGCGGTCACTCCCACGGGATAGAGTCCTCCATGAACTTCTTGAATATGACTCCTTCCCAGGGGCTGCAGTTCTTCAAGAACTGCTCCAGCGTGGGTCCCCCAAGGGGTCACGAGTCCTGCCAGCAAATATGCTCTAGTGTGGGCTCCTCTCTCCACTGGGCCACAGGTCCTGCCAGGAGCCTGCTTCAGTGCACGCTTTCCATGGGGTCGCAGCCTCCTTCAGGCATCCACCTGCTCCACCGTGGGGTCCTCCATGGGCTGCAGGTGGAGATCTGCTCCACTGTCAACCTCCATGGGATGCAGGGGGACAGACTGCCTCACCATGGTCTTTACCATGGGCTGCAGGCAAATCTCTGCTCCGGCACCTCCTCCCGCTCATTCTTCACTGACCTTGTTGTCGGCAGAGTTGTTCCTCTCACATCTTCTCAATCCTCTCTTCAGGCTGCTTTTGTGCAGTGTTTTTACCCTTTCTTAAGTATGTTACCACAGAGGTGCCACCACTGTCGCTGATGAGCTCAGCTTTGGCCACCGGTGGGTCCGTCCTGGAGCTGGCTGCAACTGGCTCTGTCCAACATGGAGACAGCTTTTGGCGTCTTCTCACAGACAGCACCCCTGTAGCCCTGCTGCTACCAAATCCTTGCCAAGCAAACCCAATGCACTCCTTTAACTCAAGTTTCTCATTACATTTTCTACAGCTTCCTAAACCCACTTTGCTCCCAAATGACCACTGGCAGAGTGATATCAACAGGCTGATTTAATAATAATAACAAATAATGTGTTTGAAAAATATACACACCTCATCCCGAGCTTGCAAAGTGTCTAGAAAGGGCAAACTCAGAGACTTCTGCTTTACCAACATGTGAAAGGGTCCTTCAGAGTATAGTGTACTCACTCACTAGACTGTGCATATCAACACCAGCAACATTAGCATAGAGTTCAGGCACCACTAGTTCAGGCACCTGCAGTACTGCATGGTCATTGCTGGTCTTTATAGCTCTTTGTAAGGATCGGATCAGGTCTGCTGGAGAAGGCCGGTTAGTTGTACTCCATTGCCAGCAGGACTTCATGATGCTGTACCTGTTAAGATGGAGAAGTAGGGAAGCACTGGGAATGAGAAGCACCAAAATAAAGTTTTATTACAGACAAATCATCTCATATTTAAAATGTCTAGAGACCTCCTCTTTTTCTGCTTCATATAAAGTTCTTTCAATGACCTTTTGAAATTTGCAACCACGTAATAATGTGTGGGGACAAAGGTATGCAGTTGTTTGCCAGAATGTCAACTGTGAGTATGGGAAAAGGGAAGAAGATTGTTTGGTATTCCCTTTCGAAACAGCATTATGGAAGAAAAAGCCTCTGAATATTAACATAAATTATGTCTTCACAAAAGGAAATACAATGCTTAGATCTTCCCTGTGGATGCTTTGTTCATTTCAGGGAGAATCCCGCAACTTCGAGGAGAAAGATTACTCCAGTGTAGTCCTGCACCTCACAGGGAGGCAGTGGAGCAACAAAATGCAGACAGACAAATAAGGAAACAGAAACACGATCAATTTTCAAAAGCAGGAAAGAAAGGTTTTGGCAATCAAGGCTTCATGCAGCAGAATCCAGTAAAGAGATGTGGTAAACATGTGAGAATAAGTCTCCTCAGCTAACAGCTTACTGTTTCGTATAGTCTACGCTTACAGATCTTCTGTAAGATCTAGTTTTGCATGTCTCACTTCCATTTATCTCTGCAGATCTCAAGTTCAATTGTCCATAAAGGCAGTGGCTTACATGGCTTGCTGGCAGCTTGAGGGCTGCTTCATAATGTTCCGTCTCTGCAGGTATGATAAAATGTCAGAAGGTGGCACCTCAGGATATGGTGGAGCACCTGGAAGGGCAAAAGGAATAACAGTAGAAAAACTATAAGGTAATGATTGCAGCTTCTGGGTAAGCATCCCTTCCTTCCCTACCAAACCCCATTTTTTTCCTACCACAATTCGCACTGACAGAAAGCCTAAAAGGAATTGTTAAGACTTTGCAAGTTGGAAAAAACAGGATGTTTATTTAAATGGTCCAATTTAACATTCTAAAATTTGAGATTTTGGGTCTTGTGAATTTGCTGCTTGCTTATGTATTTTTTTATTATCATTAAGTCTTCTTACCTAATGTAATCATTTCATACAGCAGAATTCCAAAAGACCACCTGCAAGAAAAAAAACAAAGCAATGTTAAGTTTCAATTCTAGCTAGCTGGCTGGCTTAAATACATATAACCAACTAGGTCTGACTTGCAAAAATGAGAAGGTATCAGCTATAAAGTGAAGCATTGTGTTGAGACTAGATATGCCTTACTGTGAACTTCAGGACATTAAATGGTACATAAAGGAGTGAAAGAGATAAACCTGCCAGACAGATGAACTTCTAGTCTAAAAATTAAATCATACACGTCTGCCTCGATGCTGGGGGGTTTCTTCAGGAGCCGCTCTGGTGCCTGCCACTTGACTGGCACAATCTGTGTGACCGAGTTGGCACCATATGTGTGAGTTTCATAGGCCAGACCCAAACCACAGAGCTTAGCAGTGAAGTTGTGATGAAGGAGGACATTCCTGGCAGCAATGTCACCATGGCACAACTTCTTCTGTTCAAGATAAGCCTGGAAAGTTGGAAAAGAAAGAGACCATGATCAAGGCCAGGTTGGATGTAGCTTTGAGCAACCTGGTCTGGTGGAAGATGTCCCTGCCAACGGCAAGGGGGTTGGAACTAGAGGATCTTTAAGGTTGCTTCCAGCCCAAACCATTCTATGGTTTTAAAAGCGATTTTAATTGATACACATTTTCACTTAGTTTATGCCTGCCTTCCACACTGTGGAATAGAGGTGTACGCTCACCAAAATCATGCAAGCACATTTGGCTCAGTTTTAACAAAGCACATCCTCAGTGCTTAGGCCAAGAAGACTTAGGCCACCGTGTAGACTTGTACAATGAAGTAAGAAGGAAAAAATGCAGCAAATGTGAGCAGACTTACCAGAGCTGCTGCGACCTGCTGTCCAACTTCATATACTTGCCTCTCAGTGAGGTCATAGGGGATACCATCCATTGTCATTACATCCTAGAGACAAAAGAGCAGACCTTGGTTCAAACAAATGCCATAGTTGTAGGGTAGTGGGGAATGGGTCTTTCTAATTTAGTAATATGAGTACTGTCTAATCTTGTGCTCCTCCAGCTAATTTCACAACTGGTCACAAATTGACTAAAATATAAGGGTACATGGATGGGTGATGTTGATGGATGGATGGTGTGCTGGGTAAGACAAGTACACTAGAGACAACTGGAAGGTAAATTGAAGGGTGGAGAAGAGATTAATAGATTAGACAGAATTAGGCAGAATGACAGTGGAGCATGACAATCCATACAGATGAATTAAAGATATAAATTAGAATGATGACCAGAAAAGCACATTTATGACTGTGCTGTGCTTCTGTGATCTTTGTCTTCATAAAAAAAAAAAANAAAGCACATTTATAACATACGAATGGTTATCTGTTATGAAACTAACAGTCCATCTCTCTCACTGCCCTGTCTGTAACAGTGACTCTAGTTGGATGCCCAGATGAGAGAAAGAGAATGAGATAAACACACAATGCTTTTCCTGTGTCGTCTTCTAGCCCCCCATTACTTCCAGTTTAAGGACTTCCCAAGGTGGTTATGGTTTCAACATGTTCAGTAACCTTTGAAAGGTTAGCTTCCATGAATGTATTCAGTCTTGTCTTGAACCCATGTAAAGTTTCAGTAGCCACAGCAGTCAGTGGCAAAGAATTCGATTAGTCAACTCCCCACTTCAAAAAGAACCACGTCCAATTGTTTGTTTTGAACATGGCACTTACTAGCTTGATTTGCTAACAGCTCTACCTTCTGCTGAACAAGACAGGAAGCAATCTCTCTGTATTTAGTGTTCCAGATGTAGGAGAATGATGGGTTTATATAGTGACATGGCAGAGGTTTTTTTCTATGTCTTAATAAAGCCTAATATTGGTTTCTTTTTTGGCTTGAGTTAATATTTTCATCAGACTGTATACTTTCATACAATCAGATCCATGACTTTACTCCTCCTCAGCAATGTGCAGATATGAGGTCATCATTACATATGTGAGGCTAAGATTACTTTTCTGTGTATGTATCATTTCATTTTTAGCTACGCTGAATTTCATCTGTTCTTTTTATTGGCCAGTCTCTCAGTCTTGGAAGATCCTTCTGCAATTTCTCAGGGTCAGCCTTTGCCTTTACTGGCTTCAATCATTGGCAACCACCATCACCTCACTGTCATCACATTTTCTAGGTTATGGATACATGCAATGAACAGTACCAGGTCCTGGAAGAGTGACCTCCCTCCAGTGCAAGTATCAGTCTTTCACTCTCATGCTCTATTTCCTGTCTTTTCATGAATCAGTTATCATTCAATGACTTTCTTCCTGGTGTTGTAACTGCTCTGCTTTCTTAAAAGTGTTTGGAGTGAGACATTATTTAAAACTTTCAGAAATTCAGGTAGCTGTATCAACTCTCACTCTTATTCCACTGCCTGCTACACCCTTCAAGGAACCCCAATGGTCTGCAAAATAGGACTTAGCTTTATAGAAGTACTTATCCAAACTACATAGTATCAATCGAGACATTCACTAATTCTATTCCATTTTAGGCTTGTGTAGAACTTCTTTGCAGGATGAAAATAGTTTAGACTGATACAGACGGATGCACGGATGACTCGTGGACTATGACTTACAGATAGATATGTACCTAAGGAATTTAAGAAGATTCTCTATCATCACTTCTTTTGACTCACCTTCCGACACATCCATAGAAATGTTAACAGGTCACCAAGAGACACATCTTCCATGACCATATAAAGTGGGAGCTGGTCTACACAGCATCCAATCAATTCAACCAGGTTCTCATGATGGCCAAGATTTTGATGGAATTTAACCCTTCCCAGGAAATTCTTTACTTCCTGGGGACTAGCCAGGTCTGAAAGAACAAAAAAACCTCAAAACAACAAAACAAAACAAGAAAAAAACCCCACAAGTCAAAAACCAAAATGGAGGCAGCAAAGTACAGAGTGAGTAACTTACAATCAACAGCAGTATTCTATAGTCCTACCAAGTCACTCCTACCAAAACACCACTCTGACTAGCTAACATGGTACTGAACACAGCTTGTTCTTGCCCAGTAATGACCTTACCTTGTAAGGCTTTAAATACTACAGTCTTAGTCTTCCCAGGGTTCCCAGTTTCCAGTTGTGCTCTGTAGATACTCCCATAGCGGCCATGTTTTATCAACTGCAAGGTGCCTGGTGAGAGTTTCTCTCGTGGTATCTCCAGTTCTTTCAGAGTCAAGGATGCAGAATTTAGCAGGCTCTCCACAGATGTCTCACTCAGCTGGATATAGCGGTTCTCTGTTGGGTTGGATTCCTGCTGATTCTTTTCATTTGCTGACAAAAACAAATATACATGATGCATGAAAACAGACAGATGAACTCTTGTAGCAGGTGGCAATGTCCGTCCTTCTATCCTCTTTAATTTTTGCCCCATAATCTTTTTTGAAATCTGGACAAAGTAAGGAAATGTTATTGTATATTACTTAACTTGGCCCTTGAAGAGGTGAATTAATTTGTCTCCCACTCTATTTGATGAAAAAGCAGAACGAGTCTGGAGATGTCTACTATATTTAACTATGTAAACTTTCTAGATAAGAGGCATTTGTACTTGATTCCCATGTGCTGAAGCAATTGTCTTTTATTACCAGCTACCAGTTGTTATGAAAGTGACATGCACATCGATTTTCATTTCCACGCAACATGTGTTTGCAGTACCAACAAACCTTTTCCTACCCCTTCACCAGTCACTGTTGTATTTCCTGTTGTCCCCATAGGAAGTGGGAGTCAGCAGCTTGAAATTAAATTTCTTAAATGACAGTATAGAAGATGGATTAACTAGGTGTGATCTACATCAAAATGACTGTCATTCATAATTATCCCAGTGAAACTGTCCATGCAGTAGCATCTAGAAGGTTGTTACATAAACACACTTTGCAGCTCTCAAGTGATGTTACTGCAGTATGTTAATCATTCTATATGGTACGTTGCTTTGGGTTTTCTTAGATCCATCTATGCTACAGATTCCACTACTACTATTGCAAGTGGGATAAATCAGGGTTCCCAGTTTTACTAAGATCCACTGGATTGCTAAATACCACTCAGGCTCTTCATAAATGCTATTGCCTAAGAGCTCAAGCAATGGGGAAATGGGACTGACTTCCGGCCACTGAAACCAACACTTTCCTCTAGTTGAAAAACATTTTTTTACCTTGGTGTCCAGATGATGATGATCGCTCCTGCTTTGCTCGCAAGCCTCGACAGTGGAGCCAAAGGATCACAGTTAGCACGATGACAAAAAACCCCACCAGGAGAACTGGGACAACAATCACTTCAGTCTGATATTCACGCACAACTATCAGCAGAAAAAGAAAATGGGAGCTCACAATAAGCAGCACTGCCTGATGGTTCTGTGTAACAAAGCAGTAATAACCCATAACTTTCAACTCCAAAAGCCTGTGTATCGATATATCCTCTGCTCCTTGGAACAACAACTGAGCACTGTTAGTTCTGCCACCTTATTTTTCAAAGGTGCCGAGTACTGAAACTGTAAGAAATCACTGGGACTTCTGCCCCTAAGGTCACTTATTTAGATGCCTTAATACAGAGGCTAGGAACTGTAGCCATGTGTAAGTATCATCCACCAGCGAAACAGAGCTGGGCCCGACAGAGGGATAGGAGGGAGATGGGAAAGGCTGGATATTACTGTGCCATCATAAATACACATGCAATTACAGGTTCAGCTTCTTCCATTAAAAGTATAGGGAGAATTTTAAAGAAAGTGGTCACCTGGTCTGGATTTGACAAGAATACACTGCAATTAACAAGAATGTTGCAGGTAACTAACTTTCTTAGGTCCCCAGATTTGGAGGTGGTGCTAATTTTGCACAGGGCAAGACCACATTTCAGTTCCCCAAAAGACAGAAAGTCATGAAATAAAAATCTCACAAGGCCATTCCTTAGGAAAGTAGCAGGGAATCTTTAATTACTGTATTATGTATCACTCAAAGTAGAAATACTCTAAAATGGCTAAAATTATGTGAGATCAATGCCCCCACAAAGGCTGCATCCCCTTAAGAGTTTCTACCCTGAGACACAATGCAGGGAGAGCTCAGTCAAATCCTTCTGTGTGGGCTGGTATGCGGGTG
Source organism: Steatornis caripensis (assembly GCA_013398225.1). NCBI lineage: Eukaryota > Metazoa > Chordata > Aves > Caprimulgiformes > Steatornithidae > Steatornis > Steatornis caripensis. Next base: position 135,016 of record VZSC01015633.1, read on the forward strand.
GAAGAAGGGGAAAGGGCTTGGCCCACTTTTTAGCAAAGCTGGTCTTCCTGCTTAGCATGTGAAAGCCTATTACTTAAAGGAATCTGTGTATCTTACCACATAGCTTGTCATTGCTGTTGCACTCCAGTAGCATGCGTGTAAATCTTTTTACATCCCCTGCCATTTCAATTACAAGCAAGTGGGTCTCCGACCTCCGTCTTCTGCAAAGACAGGAAGAACATTAATGAAATTTATCAGGAAGAAGGATGATTTATGAAGCAACGAGTGAGATGAATATGGTAACTTTCTACCCCTTATGATCAGTGGTTGTGTGATGAAGCAGCACTGGGACTTCGAGGCTTACAGAATGATAGAGGACATTGACTATCAAATCCTATGAATGGTAGACTGCATGATCAGAGAGAATTTAAGATTAAGTTTGGTTTATAGTGTTTCACAAGCAATTGGGTACCCCTAGGCCTGAAGGCTGGCATATGCACAAAAATTCAGAGTCATAAACTTAATTATATTTAAAGAATACCTAATACAGCCAATATACATCTAGCTAACACACTTCTTAGATGCCAGAATGGCTCAGCCTTTTATCTTCTGTTCCGTAACAAATAAACAGATCAGCAGAATGCGTTTGTCATTCCTGACTACAGCCACAGCTCATACTATTGCTCCACAAAGACAAGGAGAAAAAAAGTCTCATCTTTCGGGCTTTCTGGTACCATCTCCTTAACACTGCCAGATCTATAACTAATCTAAAGCACAGCATCTGGAACTACTACTTCTAAATTGCAAAAATCAATGTGGTGATTAGTGATGACTGACAGAAAGGCCTGTAACTACTTACTTTATTTTCAGCTACGAGTTCAAGACAATTAACCTCAATGGCAAATGTTAATAATAATATATGGCATTCTTACTGATATTAATATGGCTTTATGGAAGTTGATGATGGATGGATGAAACATTAAACAGAGTTTGTTCTCATGCTTAAAATTAACCAGTGAAATTATGTTTTACCAGTTGCATAGCAGAAGCAGCAGAAAGAGGAAAATGAAACACATCTGCATTTTAAGATAACACAAAAAGCCTGTTTCATTTTTTATTTCCTTTGATTCTTAATATGATAGCAAATTTACCTGGTTTCAGGGTAAGGCTACAACATGAATCCAGTCAAAGAAGCAATAATACAGCAACAACACCAAGCTTTTCAGGTAAGTCAAACCTACCTTGGCTATAAGACATACACACACCTACACACAAATACAGAGGTAGCACCATAAGAGGAACAGTCCTAGCTTCTTTTGCTCTCAGATACATACAGATATGAAAGACACATATGAACAGACATAACAACATCACAGGAAAATAAACTTTAGGACCATTAGCCAGCAATCTTCTTGTATAATCTGGGTCATAAACAGTCCAAGCTCCATCTTAACACTACCTAATGACTTTCCTTTGCTCACTAGAAATGCACACTGACATTTAAATGAGGTGCATGCACAGGCACATTTAAGCACATGCATATCAACTTGTACTTACAGAGGAGCATGCTCATACAGTCGCACAGATCCATGGAAGAAAGCTTAGATGGAGCAACCTTGTCTAGACTGATCCCCTGTCTGTAAAAAAGATTCCTATCTACTCCCTTATGCGCCTCCCGTGAGTGGTGCCAGTGGGCAGCACCTAATTTTTCTAACCATACTCAGGGCTGACCTATGAGATCCAGAAATAAAAACACTGGCAGCCATTGATGCTTTATTTGCACTGGCACTCCCACTTGTTCTGTCATACACAGGAAAAGTATGATTAGACAAGTCCATTTACACTCTGTGTGCCTTGCAAAACTCAGGAAGTAGGAAAAGAAGTTGCACTTAGTTAAGATAATTCTGGAGTGCCTTTCAGTGCTACTTTTCAGGCCAAAACCAAATGAATTCTCATACTTAGCTCTTTCTGCAGCTTGCTGGTCTAACAGTAACATTATTGCAGTTCCTACTTTTCCATCCTCACAACAAGAGGGGTAACTCAGAAATCCACAGATTCCACATTTAACAAATATTTTTTGCAGCGTACCAGTAGGTGACACATGGAGGTTATGCAGAACTAACACTTTCAGTGTACAGGTGCATACTCACCACACAGCAGAAAGCATATTGGCAGTGCTCAAATACTTATTTTATGATATGAAGACAGTTTTCCAGCATCAAGCCAGCATAAGCGGGACAAAAATACCTTAAGAGGTTCAAAACCTCACTAGAATTCTGATTTTCCTTGTCCGTGTGTTATGTTGTACCAAGACCAGTGCTGTCAGGATCATAAGCACAGGAGAACATATCCTGTATTACTTCAATCTAGAATTTGCATTGAACAATTTGTGCAATCACATGTCATAGAATAGTGTGAGTTGGAAGGAACCTCTAAAGGTCATCTAGTCCAAACTCCCTGCAGTGAACAGGGACATCTTCAACTAGATCAGATTGCTCAGAGCCTAGTCCAACCTAACCTTGAATGTTTGCAGGGATGGAGCATCTACCACCTCTCTGGGTAAACTGTTCTAGTGTTTCACCACCCTCAAGATAGAAAATTTCTTTCTTATATTTAGTCTGAATCTACCCTCTTTTAGTTTAAAACAATTACCCCTTGTGCTAGCGCAACAGGCTCTGCTAAAAGTTTGTCCCGATCTTTCTTATAAGCCCCCTTTAAGTACTGAAAGGCTGCTACAAGGTCTCCCCGGAGCTTTCTCTTGTCCAGGCTGAATAACCCAAACTCTCTCAGCCTGTCTTCATAGAAGAGGTGCTCCAGCCCCCAGATCATCTTCGTGGCCCTCCTCTGGACTTGCTCAAACAGGTCAATGTCCTTTTTATGTTGGAGGCCCCAGAGCTGAACGCAGTGCTCCAGGTGGGATCTCACCCGAGCGGAGGGGGAGAATCACCTCCCTCAATCTGCTCACCACACTTCTTTTGATGCGGCCCAGGATATGGTTGGCCTTTCAGGCTGCGAGCACACATTGCTGGCTCATGTCCAGCTTCTCATCCACCAGTAACCCCAAGTCCTTCTCCGCAGGGCTGCTCTCAGTCCATTCATCCCCAAGCCTGTTTTGATACCGGGGATTGCCCCAACCCAGGACCTTGCACTTAGCCTTGTTGGACCTCGTAAGGTTCACATAGTCCCACTTCTCAAGCTTGTCCAGGTCCCTCTGGATGGCATCCCGTCCCTCAGGTGTGTCAACTGCAGCACTCAGCTTGGTGTCATGTGCACACCTGCTGAGGGTGCACTTGATCCCACTGTCTATGTCATTGATGAAGACATTAAACAGTACTGGTACCAATACGGACCCCTGAGGGACATCACTTGTCACCGACCTCCATCTGGACATTGAGCAACTGACCACTACCCTCTGGATGCAACCATCCAACCAATTCTTCATCCACCAAACAGTCCATCCATCAAATCCGTATCTCCACTTTAGAGAGAAGATGTTGTGGGGGACTGTGCCAAAGGCTTTACAGAAGCCCAGACAGATGACATCCGTAGCTCATCTTACTTATTCCACTGGGTTTTTATTACTCTTTTGCATACATTGAAAGCCACTCACTGGAATTCTTGAATCTTCATTTCTCTTCATTACTTTCAAAACCATATTTGCTTCAACAGTTTGCTGTCCTTGTTTGGGCCTATCTAATCTTTCAGATTATTCTGATTTCATCCTCCATCAGTTGAAAGTCATTATTTTTGCTGTTTACACAAAACCTGGAACTTTCCTTTTTATCTTGCACATGCATTTTTTTCACCAGGTCCTCTATTGTGCAGCACATCGATGTGACTAACACCTTATGTAAGAAAACTAGTTGGCAGTGCAGTGCAATAAAAAAATCAAACACGACAGCTAATGAGCACAGTACTAGGCCACTCTTCCTTCAGAATTCCAAGGCTCGAGGTAAGGGTGGTATGTTCCCACCCAGTTTCAGATTCCAAAGCCTTCCTGAAAGACACCTTCCCTTTGATAAGAGTGACCTCTCCAGAGGTCCCTTCCAACCCCTACCATTCTGTGATTCTGTGACCAGAAAGCAAATGATTTTTTCTAGAACAAGGCTTCTCAACATAAGGGACTGCATGGGAGCAACAAGAGGCTGTGAAGGTCTTTGTAAATGAGTTTTGAAATGGTACTTTTTCCCCTGATTAGAGCTCAGAAGGAGGGAACAGGGTTTCCACTAAGATTTGGAGAGACGTGGGAGCTTTTGCTGTGCCAGAGGGAAATGAATATGAATTAATACAGACACAGTGGCCTACAGGGCAATGCTCAGTGTAGTATTAACAATGTTAGGATACTACACAGTTCCAAGCAGACTGCAACCATGATGACAGTCAAGCTTTTCTTTGACTAATACCTGAACCCAAAGCCCCATGTCCAAGCTAAATATACAACAAAGACCCTGGTATCTAGAAATAGCAGACTGGAAGCCCTTAGACAATGACAGATACATGGCAAAACCTTAGCAGAAGCTAACCTACAGGCAACAGCATTTCCAAACTGCTACTAGCAGACTATTTGGTGAAATGCACATGGTACATCAGTTTCACAGCCTGGAGACAGTTAATTAGCCGCTATATGTGCCCTACACTGACATTTAACGGCTCCTCTGTGCATGTTTGCCGACAACCGGATGAACACTGCAGAAAAAGGTGGTGTTCTGTTTTCATCCATGTTTGTTCGCCAAGCTGATCTGTTGCCCTGGCAATTTAGACAAAGCACAGAGGGCAATGTGGGAATAGGAGTAAGTAGCTAAATGATGGCTGTTGTGGGGGCTGCTTACAGCAGTTCAGGAAGGCCCGATGCTGAATCTGAATATGGTTTTGTGAATGCAGCTGAGCTAAATTAAGTGCACATCAATGCCAAAATAAAGGAGTATCTCTTCTCTCTGCTCTCTTCCTACTCCTTGTTTTGCTCCCAGCTGTGCGATTGATCATTTGATAAACTGATTCAAACCACTAAGCCAGCAGGAAAAATAAACTTTTCTTTTGCCATGGTCATTTCTTGCCATGTCAGTGAGTGGTATTAGTTCACCAAGCAATTCAACAAGTCCCAACATAGGCTCGAGGAAGCAGCAGGAGCACACATCCAGAAGCAGGAACAGGGAAAATGGATCTCCCACTACAAAGGATGGTGATAGGCTAATTTGTCTAAAGCTGTATTGTGAAACCATTCCTGGTTTTAGCACAGACCCACAGGCACTGTGTGCCAGCATAAGCCCTACTATGATTTTTCTAGTCCCCTGTCATTTATTCCCACAAGTATACTGTCCCCTTCGTGCTAGCACAAGCATTCATGTGGTAATGTGGCAAACTGGATTGGGAAGGTGATTTGCCCTAAAATAAGCAATCCTCTCTCGCGTTTTATGGACTTAATTTCTCTTTAGGCTCAACTTACACTATCTGAAGTGCCAAGATGTAAGAGTCAAGAAACCTGAGCGACAAACATTTTGGTGAAAACTGGAAAGAAGGAGAAATATAAAGTCTTATGTGTCCACGGAACATATGGGAACAGACAGCTTGAGAACTGCACACAAAGAACCTACCTGCTGCTTGCTCCTGTCATGTTCAGGAAAATAAGATGTTGTACATATTCATAGTAAATACACAGTTTTGCCAGTGAGTATGTCTGGCTCGGGAACTAACATCAGTTCCCGTTATGCACATGCAAATGTGTAAATCCCTGAGTACTGATTAGCTATTCTGTCTGAAACAGCTGATTAAATTAATTAAATACAATAAAAATAAAACCTAAGATTCATTTGAATCTTCATTAGACCTTTTAAACTGTGCTATGCGCTGATATGGAAGTTAATGTAGTTATTTCTCCAGACTTCCTGGCCAGCATTAACTGCACACCACTTTATTATAAAAATATTCTTAAAGGTGTTTTTTATGCACTAATTGTGAGGATCAACTGTAATATGACTACAGACACATAAAGCACATCTGAGTAACTCACTTCAGTCCAGCATACTGCCTGACTGCAGAAGACAAAACAAACCCTTTAACCATGATGTTGTCTATTTAATTTCTTACAGTGGCAGAACCATACTCTCAAGCTTTTCCAGTCACCATTTCTGCACTGCTTTTACTGTTTTCCTTCTTTTATATGATCTTTCAACACGGCCACCAGTCAAGGCTTAGACAACCATTATGCGCAAGCACACTGCACTGCTCCCCTTTCTTTCAACTGCACAGCCAATCAGAGAATTGCAGGAATCAAAATGGCAATGAAAGCACAACGTGTGGGCTCAGGATAGCTCAACAGTTGTGGACACTGAATGCGAGAGAAGAGGGAGAAGAAAAGCACCATGGAAAAGCAAAGAGTGAAACAGACATTTCTTCCCCTGTAACGTCCACCTTTTTACTAAAAGCAGCATCCCAAACAAATAAAAACCAAGTACCTCAGGTCTCAAGCCTAACAACTTGATGCCGTAAGAACATATTTCTGCAAAAAGCTATGTATTTGTTAGACTACATATCCTGTCTCTGCTGCCTTCAGAAAACCTTAGTGACTATTTCCAATCGCCTGGCAGATTGTGACATCTCAGCAAGGTTTCCCTGGCCCATCCAGTAATCTCATCTCACACTGTAAGGCACCTGTGGGTTACCAAGCAGCATGTCCAGCTGTGTAGAATGGGAAGTTCTGACTGGTCAACCCAGGTTATAACATACCAGAGCCACCTCACTTCTGTCCTGAACAAGGATTGCTGATAATATCCTGCAGCTTGCTGTACTGGCTGTAATAATGTCTCAGCTATAAAGATTTGGTACTCTAACTCACTTCTGCAACAGCTGGTAGCTGTAACACCCTATAAGAAAACAAAGTGTTCAAAAAAATCACGTACAGGGACAAGACTTTCTCTCAGTCCAAAATTAGCAGTACCTGAACATCAAATCTAGGCTAGCTGCTACTGAAGCATATTAAAGGAGTGAAAGAAAATTAGGCTGACCACTTCTGAAGAGCTAGACCATGGAGAAAACAGCAAATAATGAAGTCCATGCTGTTATTTGAGCAGGTTAATTGCTTAGGGCAAACTTGGCTCCTTTTCAAGGGAGCAGAAAAAACATGCAAAGTCAGCAGTTGCTACTGCATTGAGAAATGTGAGGCAGGAGGACTCTGCACTGCTGTGCTTTTATGCTAACAAGGTTAGTCCAAACTGGCACCATATCAGTGGAGATACTGAAGCTCTTATGGTGCTAAGTTTTGCTCAAACCAAGATCATATCACAAAAATTAATTTATTTGTGCAGCGTAAGAAAGTCTGAGTACAGAAGTGTGAAACAGTACAGAAACTGAATGATGAAAAAGACAAATATATTCTTTTCTAATGTGGATACAGCCTACTATAGTTTCTGAAAAATTAACATGTACCTTGATCACACTCTCTCTGAATCAAGGCCATGAAAAGTAATTCCTCACAGGTAATTTGAAAAATAAAAGTTAAAATAATTAAATAAAAGTGAGGAATACATTAACCTGAAGCCCTTAGTGAGGATTCTGTTTGGAATATGAAAAGTCTAGAAGCCAAACTCTCAACAGCATACTCTTACCTATGACTTCCGTTTGTGTAGTCAAAATCACACACTACTTTTCTAAACGCCAGCCATTCTGTCTCTTTCTTACTGACTGAGTTCTGATTTTGGTGTTAACTGTCAGTACTAAGCCTGTATCAAACCGTAGCACAAACTCGACCAGATATTCTGAAAAACTATGACAGCAAAAGCTGTGACAGGACATAAGAAGAATGAAGGAGTTTTTCAAAGTACCAGCTCTTGCAAAAAACACTAAGTGATAAAATACTGCATGACACCACATTGCTTCGTAATGGCTTAAGAAATGGAACATGAATCTGCTTTCATAAATGCACAGCCACAAGGAAATTGAGCTGAAGCAGTGCACACAACTTTAGCTTCACGATTTTCCAACTTTTGCATGTGTCTTGGTGCATTTAACATAGATTTAATCAGTAGCTCATGCGCACGCACACATACACGCAAACAGGTAAACACATATGTATCAAGATATCTGCACCACTTTAGGTTAGAGTTAGCTTCCTTACAATCAAGCAACAGTGGTAGAAGTCAAATGCTAATTAGCTCTGAATCCAGCCCTAGGCATGTATTACTTAACCAAATACTGAACATATTTATACACATATGTGTAGTATCGCCCTGCATTGTTTCAGTGAACTGAGACTAATTTTATATGAAAGTTATTTCCTTTCTTAATTTCTTTAAAATGTGCCTAGAAGTTATTTTCTTTAAATCAACATATGTGTAGAGGACATATCCCCTTTTATTTTTTTCTCTCAAACTTCAATACCATTATGATCACAGAAATGTATTAGTATAAGTAACTTCAATACAAGCAGTAAGTACACGCACGGATGTATACATACACAGACATATAGACTTTACAGTACAGCTATATCCTAGTTCAGGTCACATTTATGCTACTAAAAGTATTTTTTTTTAAATATTAATTAGCTAATCTTCCAGCAGTGTTTTCTCTCACTTACTTACCTGAATTATACCACTTCTCTTGCCCTGCAGTAGTCTTTTTCCTGAAGCTAGCCTGCTGCCGGTTCCAAGTTTGTCTGAGGCCACTCCTGATAACACTGATGGTTACCTTCTGTGGTTGTAATTCTTATGACTAGGTTCCTCCTCACTGATTTTCCTACCCCAGACCTGCCCAGCTTCAATTTGTTACTCCTCAAGGTCTTCTCAGCTGTCTCCCCAGGGAGATTGCTGGAGTGTAGGTCCAACACCAGAGCTGACAGGTAGGCGCACACTTGTAAAACGAGTCTGCCTGGCTTCCACACACCAGCTGCTCACTCACTGATGCCAGAGACAGGCAAAGCAAAGAGTCCTCGGGCGGGGACCTGGAGCATGAATTGAAAGGCAGGCAAACACAGATCAAAAGGGCTAGGCTAATGTAACAACCAGAAATCACAGACTTCAGATTACAGGTTCACACTCAGAAAAAATGGATTATTGGAACAGAAAATCTGTACGAAACCCCTAAGCCTCCAGATGCTGAAAAAGTTTTCAATCCACAAATGAAGAGAGAAAAGATTAATAAACATGCTACAACAGACAGCAGCAACACAGGCTTTTTTCACATTCTGCCTTGCACATTCATATCACTCCCATTTGGGCAGTCCCTGCATTCCACCAGCATTTTCCAGCCCTGCCATCAGCTCTCCCCTGCCTTTTGCTCACACTGGTCCAGCCCGGAGCTCCCACACAGCCCTGGCAATGACTGTCACTTACAAAACCCCTTCGAAATCCATCCTTGCCCTGTGTCCTTTTCGGGCTATGATGCCCCTGGGGTCACTGCTGCACTCTGCTGGTGCCCTCAGTTCCCAGCAGCTGTGTGGCAGAATCTTCACTGCACCTCAGTTCCTCAGCATTTTAGTTCCGGGAATTTTCTTCCCACCTGACCCATGTATGTAAGTCCCAGCTGTTGGCCTGCCCTCCCCTATCACTAAATAATCTTGTGTTAAGAGTTTCAGATTCATGACTCTCGTCATATGAGTCTGTACAAGATTATTTGCTTACCTACTTCATACAAGTGAGAAGCAGTTGTATTACAAGAGGAAACAACACAAGACTTATCGTTGAGAGACAAAGTTAATTTCACAGTCAACAACACCATGCAGGTGGCTTTGGGAAGATGTAGGAGATGATATGGTCTCTGCCAACTGTTTGAGCAAAACTTACCTACTCCTGTTAACACTTTGGTCCTGCATATATTATTTTATGGAGGCAAAGTTTTAGTTGTGATAGAGGCGATAGCTTTAGATACTGAAACAAAGTACTTAATTTATCCATAAGAGAGACTCCATATCAACGTATTTGTACATCAGTGTACCCCAAGTTTCTCTCTGGGATTATTCTTCCAGCTGGCATTACTGTCCATGTGTGCAAAATGGTGAAAACCAGGAGTGGTTTTCTTCATTTCTTGATCTCTGTACAGAGACTGGCAGAAGTAGGGAAAACAGTATTAGTGAAATAGCTCTGTGATGTGGACTTAGAAACCAGGAGAGACATCTTCTAGACTGAAAATTTTCTTGAGTTAGATCACTACTGCTGCAATTTGTAGGCTCAGACTCTGCTTTCAGCTTTCCTCTTACTCTAGCACTAACTTGCATTGACTCTCTGCGGTACTTTCTCCATGAAGGAGCAGAGGATCAGTCCTATACCTCATTCCCCATTAAGAAGTGGCTAAAATGCAAAGGACGGTTCCTCATTTAAATGAGTTCTTTACCAAAACATGTTACTTATCACAGGCACCTTCCCCAAGGGAACCTGGGGGAAACTACTCGGATTCCTGTTTAAAAATACAATAACTGACAATCTTCCTCCTTTTGCTCCTTCTTTCACAGTTTGTACAGCCCCGAACTGTAGACGAAAGACTGGGAAAGGCAAAGGGTTAATATTCAAGGTATGCATACGCAAAAGCAGCAACCGCTGCTGCTTTTAGTTTCCTCAGTCAATCTCTCTGCTGTGATCCCAGTCTGACTGGTTGGAGAAGATATTTTAATGGTTCAGAGTTCAGGCCTCAGACTATATAATCTTCCTCGCTGATCCACAAGCTCCTCCCCCTGTTTAGTTAAGGGACAGCAGCCATTTATTGACACATTTTGTCCTGTGAAAAACAAACTTCTCCTGCTCTAAGTCTTGTATTGTGCACGCATCCACAAAGAAAACACCGCATGTTTAAATGCCTCTGTCCTCTGTTTTTTCCTTAAGCAAGTATGATTAGGCACACTGAAATGCAGTAGACTGGCAGTCTCATTAACATAAATGTCGTCTTTATCTCCAAGACAGCTATAGCACACTTAGCAACCATCCAAACCACACAGCAGCTGCTCAGTGGCCTCAAGATGTGTTTCTGGGACTAAGCAGCAATTCAACCACAAACATTTCAGTCTTTGTCCTATGTGCTGAGACTTGTTATCAAGGGTGCTAATTTTGCAGTTCAGCTTCCAGATGGTAAGCATACTCCAAGTAACTGCTGCTGGACTGGAAAAAGCAAGCTTCAGATGAAAGGATCCCCTTCATAAATGTTGTTGTGGTATTTACTTTTTCTGCAGTAATTTAGAGGCGGTAAGATCTCTGACTTACTTTCCCATCCTAATGTAAGATTTACAACTGTGGCTTATAGCTGATAGACTGTGACTGATGTTTTGGTCAGCCTAAGACCACAGAAGTTGAAAGGCTCAGTACCTGTTCTTTTGTGGCAAGCCAGCCACTCATCCCCAAAAGTGGTAAGAATCAGAACTGATGATCTAGAAGTGAAAGAAAAATTCCCATCATTATCTCAAGTTCTGTCTCATGAGCTCATGCCTCAAGATGGCAGGTCTTCTGACCTGAGAACAATTAATTTGCCTATTTAATATTTAGATTTTTCTTGAAAATGGTAGCCCTAGTGTGCTTTTCAGTTCATCCCTGCAGTTTTTGTTATTTAAAAATTCCAAAGGAACAAAGGCTAAGAGTGGGTAGCATTATATGAAAAGCAATAAAGAAAAAATAGAGGTTCATCTTATAAAAATTAAATGACTGAAGGACTATGCATGAATCTTCTTCAGGCAGTTGAAGGTCCAGTAATTTGCCAGCCATTCCTCTATCCAGGGTTAGTCACATTTAAAAACAGACTTTTTTCCCGACTTCCCTGCTAAATTAGACCTTACTATTCCCAACCCTTTTCTTAAATCTAAACTGAAATTTCATTTGCACAGTTTCATGCAGTCATGGCCTGGTCAGCCCTCCCTTCTCAAACCAGATTCAGAAAAGATCCTGAAGGTTGGCTAGATGCTGCAAGTAGGCTACAGTACAGTTTTCCCCTTTGGTTTCTTTGGCAGTTTTTCCATGTGTCACATTTGAGCTAAATTCTGTTGTCTTCCTCTTCTTCAAAGAACACAATTTCCCTGAACAGGAGTTCTTTGGGCTCCCCAAATCAGTACTTATCCACAGCGTAACTCGGTAGCTTGGCCACAGCCTCTCCCAGAACTCCAGGGTTGATAGGTGGAACTGGAACTGCAAGTTTGGTGCAGCGCATATCACACATGCATTCAGTTCCACTCTATCTAGTTCCCAAGTGCTTTTGTCCTGAGCAACCAACATCTTGAGAACAGTATATCTGCATATTCCTCTGTTACTTTTACCTTTTCTCTTTCAGTTTCTTATGTTCTTTTTGTTAAATATATAAAATTTCCTTTTAAGTTCGTGCTTTTTACCACCACATTTTTACTGTCCACATTTACTAGTGAGAACCCAACAGCTCATCTTGGCAAAACCTAGAAGTTGGTCAACAGAGCTATAGTGACCTAAACACCCAGTCTCAGTATGGAATATATTGCAGGGTTGCACACAAAAAGAAGCAGAGAAGCCAGCTATCCCCTGGAAAGGATGCCCATAGAGACCTTAGAAGAACTAGAAAGTATGTATCACAAAGAGCTGCAACAATGTTACATAAAAATGCATTTAAGAACTATTCAGTTTCATGATACAATTCTTACGTCTGTAATTCACCCTCTAACATATTGCTGTGTCCTAATTATAGTAGAAAATATTCACAAATATACCAAGATATGTTGAAAAAAAACATGCTCCTGTCTGCCAGTGTCACTGCAAATGGCTTCTAGCACACTTACTATTACGCAGTAGCAAGGTGGCTGCTAAAGTACTGAAATTACATGCGTAAATAGATGGCATTTGCTGCCCAGGTTTTCACAGAGTAATGAAGCAATATTAAAATGCAACACCACTAGGCCAAAAGTCAGTCTCCTACCCCCATACACACACATGTACAGCAGGAGGCAGCATCTGGGAGACATCTTAAAGGCACAGAACTTAGGAGCTGGGATTACCTAACAAATGACCGTGCCACCTCAAAGCAAGCATACATCAGCCTTGTACTACGCCTCACATGGCTTGCAGTGAGAGTGCAGAGGGAAACGAAAGACTGTAACAACATAAAATGATACTTCCCTTAATATCTTCCCCAGCCTTCAGCAGCCTGTTGTTCAAGGATTTATTTAGTCAAATATAACTTTTTCTTTCAGATGCCCTGAAGGATTTTGCTCAACTGCTTTTGAAACCCTGCAAAACTTGAGCAACACAATGCTCTGTGATAAATTCTGCAGCATTCCTATACCTTGAGTGAGTAAATACTTAATTTTGCATGTTTTGAAGACAGATTGCCATCTTCAAACCAGCTACCCAGTTGGCAGTGAAATGAGTGGTGATAGCAAGAGATGAGTAAGTTTCATGCATGATGAGAATACTAACATACTCAATCAAAAACAAGACTAAGTTTGTGTTTGTGTTCATGAAAAAGGAGAACAGGAGACAGCCCAAACCGTTTAAAGTTTGGGTATTGATCTGGAATGGGACACGATGTGGGGCATGAGCAATTCAGAGATGGGACTTGATTCTCACCCTGCTGTATACCAGATAATTCCTAGCATCAGCAAACTCTTGACAAACTTTGAGTCTGGTTCCTCAGTCATCAGAAAATTTCTAACCCTCCTGCAAACACCTTCTCTGGTGTTTTTTTTTTTTATGAAGACAAAGATCACAGAAGCACAGCACAGTCATAAATGTGCTTTTCTGGTCATCATTCTAATTTATATCTTTAATTCATCTGTATGGATTGTCATGCTCCACTGTCATTCTGCCTAATTCTGTCTAATCTATTAATTTCTTCTCCACCCTTCAATTTACCTTCCAGTTGTCTCTAGTGTACTTGTCTTACCCAGCACACCATCCATCCATCAACATCACCCATCCATGTACCCTTATATTTTAGTCAATTTGTGACCAGTTGTGAAATTAGCTGGAGGAGCACAAGATTAGACAGTACTCATATTACTAAATTAGAAAGACCCATTCCCCACTACCCTACAACTATGGCATTTGTTTGAACCAAGGTCTGCTCTTTTGTCTCTAGGATGTAATGACAATGGATGGTATCCCCTATGACCTCACTGAGAGGCAAGTATATGAAGTTGGACAGCAGGTCGCAGCAGCTCTGGTAAGTCTGCTCACATTTGCTGCATTTTTTCCTTCTTACTTCATTGTACAAGTCTACACGGTGGCCTAAGTCTTCTTGGCCTAAGCACTGAGGATGTGCTTTGTTAAAACTGAGCCAAATGTGCTTGCATGATTTTGGTGAGCGTACACCTCTATTCCACAGTGTGGAAGGCAGGCATAAACTAAGTGAAAATGTGTATCAATTAAAATCGCTTTTAAAACCATAGAATGGTTTGGGCTGGAAGCAACCTTAAAGATCCTCTAGTTCCAACCCCCTTGCCGTTGGCAGGGACATCTTCCACCAGNCTGGCTTACAACCCTCACCCCTTGTCATGTCCCTACAGGCCCTGGTCCGAGGTCTCTCTCCATCACGCACGCAGGGAGATGGACCCGCGCAGAAAAGAGCCAGAAGCACCAACTTTCAAGCTTTGGGCTCAAGACCAAACATTTGGGTTACTTGGGTCAGTTCCTGAAACGACTGGCCAACCTGGTACTGGCAGCCGGCCTGGCTTCAGGCGGGCAAAGGAGGGTGAGGGGGGCCCTGCACCGCGGGGCAGGCTGCTGGGGGACAGCCAGAGGGGCCGCAAGCACGGGCGGGGGGTTACCTCCTGTGGTCCAGCCTCCGGGGAAGGGTAACTACGGCACCGCGGCACGCAGGGGCCGGGGCGCTGCCCAGCAGGCCCGGCCTGCCCCAGAGGCCAGCGGGGCGGACAGGCCGGCTGGGGGGCCGGCTGCGGGTGCGCTGTACGGAGAGGGGTGGCGGGACACGGAGCCGAGCCACGGTCAGGGCCCTGAGCCGCGGAGCGTCTCCCTGCCGCGGCGCGGGGGGCAAACCCGTGCCTTTCCCCTTCCTGTCCCACAGCCGCCCGATCCCTCACCCAAGTGCTTGTTTTCGTGAAACACAGAATTAATCGAACCGTGAGCTCGGGAGTGGAGCGGGCAGGAGAGGACAGCGAGGACGGAACTGCGGTTTTTGGTTTTTTTTTTTGGTGTCCCGTTCCCGCCCGCTCTTGTCCGCGCTGGCGCTGGCGGCAGGCTCGGGAAGCGGCGGGCGGGAGCGCGCGGGCCCCTCGAGCCCGGGGGCCGCAGGGAGGGCTGGTTACGGGCGGGAACGGCGGGAAACGGGGAGGGCGCGGCGCGAGGAAGCGGGCTGTGGGCTGAAGGCTGGTTACGGGCGGGCGACGGCCAGGGTCTGAGGGCGGCCCCTCACACGGCCTTCGCACGGGGCCCGGCCGCCCCTCAGCGCCGCGGGCGTAGTGCAGCCCTCGCGGGAATAAAGCGTTCCCGTTGTCGCACAAGAAGGGGTTTGGTGTTTTTAAGGTCCCTGGTGTAAAGGGTTTGCCGGGACACGGTTACCGAATGAAATCGGTTGTGTGAAGAGACCCTTGAACACCCAGCGTCTTGATAAGGTTTGGCATTGCTTTAAAATGCTGTAAAGCCGTTATAAACCCTTGCATTCCTTTTGCATTTACCAGCAATAAAAAATGACAAATGGATACCAACTAACTGAGTTTGAGAAATCATAGATACAAAAGGAAAGCTGACCAAAAACTGTGCCTGCTGCGTGACATCACTACAGTGGCGCTCTTCTGCTGCCTCTTTGGTAGTTCCATCCCATCCATCGGCGGTGTTCAGGACAGGGAAGGAAAGGCAAGGCTGTATGTCACGTCTCTGGCTAAATCTGTCAAGGTCCTGAAACTTTCAACTGCAGAAGTTGGGCCTCTAAATCCATATTTTTGCCCCAAGCGTTTTTACTTCCTGACATTTTCCTACCTACAACTTGAGATGGAGGTTAGTGAATCATAAGCACTTAACTGCTTACATGGTGACAGAACTTGGTGTATGTAGTTACCTGGCTGTAGCATGAAAGTGTGAAATACCAGGTACAAATGGAGATTTTACAACTAACTTTGAAAGTCAGGAACTGCCTTGCATCAGAGTATGTGGGAGAGACGCTTGAAGACAACTGTAACAGGATAATAGATGAAATTTTCTAATGAAGTGTTTGACACAGTGATCTTTGTTATTACTGATACGAAAATCTTTGGCACAAACACAGCATATTTGAGTGTGATTTTTTCAACTTAATTTCAAAATGGATTGAAAATAGTATGCAGCATACAGGCGATGACCAGTAACTTTAAGGTCAGATTCTGAATGAATTCACGTGTAAATTGAATATTTATTATACATGAGGTTTTAAAAATTTATTACAATGTTACTTTCTCTCAACTGTGAAAATCAACGCACTTCAAAGTAAAATAAAGTATGAAATTCCTGTTTTCCGTGTAGATGGCTGAATCAGAACCTCAGGAAGGGAACTATGACGACATAGTAAAGATGGTGGAAGAACTGAACAGGGACTTAGAAAAACTTTTGGAGGAAATGGAAAAACTAACAGGTACAGGTCTTAAGAATGACACGGATTTGTCTACTAGAGTGAAGCATTGAAGATTTATTACTTAACTTCTGTGTGTAGAAATGTAAGTGGAAACAACTACCATGAACTAATGCCCTAACATTCTTAATTGGGAGAAAGTGTGCAAATAATCTAGAAGTTTCAGATGGCTCAGAACTGAAAATTAAGAGGTGATGGATGCTCAGTTCAGAGTGGTGGTTGAAAACAGAAGTAATACTAAGGTATTTAATTTGCAGTGATTGAAACATAATATGTAAAATGAGATTTAATTCTGAAAAACGGTGGGATACATCGTACCTCCCAGGTCAGTGCATGATGTGTTTTAATTCCTCAGCTATAATAAAGACTCCTCTGCAGATTTAATCTTAGTCTTGTGTATATGGAGAGGACTACATATTCCTCTCCACGTTCTGCAACAATTCTGTCAGAAACGGTGTGCAACTAACAAGAATATACAGAAATTGCTAATTAAACTATTTGTAATTAAACACAATTTATGAGTACCATTGAGAAAACTACAGTCAATTTGTGGTGAAACAAAAGGGAAAGAAGTATGAGATAAGTGCTAAAATTATGTGCTTTATCAGATATTCATTATTTCAAAGTCAATTTCATTATTTAGGTTGTTCTTAAAACCTTTTATCTCTGTGCTGTAGTCTCCTTGATCTCACTCTTCCTCACCTAACGCAAGCCTCCTAGCTGTAACTGGTCTGGAGAGAGGATTCTTTGGTTCATTTATTTTAAAACAGTCTGTTAAACCTTTCTTATTAAGTACCTATTTTAATTACATCAGTATACTTCCATTCTGAAGTCTTTTGAGACATTCATAAAGAAGTAATACTGAACAGTCTTTTATTTAATCTTGAGTATTATTGTGGGCAGTTTCCACTTTATCTTACAGCAGGCCTTCTCTGACATAAGATCTGAACTGATAAAAATTCATATCCTTTATTTGTTTACTGAATCAGCCATTGCTTTTATTTAGCCAAAATTCCTGGCTTAGTAGTATGTGTTGGGTTTGTAGTGCAGGCAACCTGGATGGCATATGACATGGTAGTCATACGTACCAACCCAGACCTGGCCAACTCCATGAGGCGTTTGGAAGATGCCTTCCTGAGTTGCAAAGAAGAGATTGAGAAGAAATGGCAAGAGGCGCTAAGTGAATCTAAAGGTGAAGAGCAAAAAAAGGAATAAATTTAATTCAGTCATGCTGACAGAACTACATCCCCTGGAAAATCACTCCAGTCTTTTTGTTTTCCAGCTGTGGAGGTTTCACACACTGTGGAAAATGGATTAGCTTTCATCTTGCTAAGAACTACTTATATATATACATCTATGGAAGTATTTTAATGAGATTACACATACATATATATTTACATTGTTGAAGGTAAAAGGTAGTAATGCGTCTATTTTTATTATGCTCATCAGTAAACCTTGTAGTGTTTGTGCATACAGAACTTACCTGCTTTCTGTGTCTTCTTCCTGGAAGATTATACTCACTTCGTCAATATACGTGGAATTCTTTGAGACCTGAACAAATGAGGCGTGGTGGGGCAGAGTGGGGGTGCAGTGAACTGTCACAGTGGTGTTGCACCAGCATATGCCCTTAAGGAAAACTGAAGAATTACTTTATTTCCAAATGAAAAACAGGTGAAATTCTGGATTTGCAGATAGGTTGGGTTAGTTTGATGTGGGATTGCCAACTAGGTGTTCAGTTACAGAATTTTATTGTTCAGATAGCTCATCTGTAGTTGTTTCATTTTGTTTCGTTGGATTTTTAACCATTTCTTTGGCTTGGTTTTCCCAGAAAGACTGTTCTCAAATCCTCTGAAGGTAGCATGTCTCATTTAAGAAAAAATTGTTTACCATTATAGACTGCACTGCATGTGGTGTAGTCTATGGGGTCGCTGCAGAAACCAAATTAACCATGTTATAAAACATGCTTTTTTTCATATGTTCCTACTGTGCAATATTAAAAAAGGAAGAAAAGAAAAAAAATGACTTTTCTTTTGCAGTCAAGATGTGGATTAAGAGCACCACCTCGTGGGTTGCGGTTAATGCATAAGTATTTTATCTGTGTCAGTAGAAGTTATGTCAGAAGTCAGTACAAGTTATGAGGAGAAGGAACTTCCCCCCTTTCATTAAAATCGGTCTCTTTTAACTAGAAAGTAAGCACCATGTAGAAAGTGAGAGCATCTCCATCTCCTCTGAAGAGGCATTTAATTATTTAGGTCACATCTCAAGGACCTGTCAAAAGTCTGCTAAGTTTTAGACTAGCTATTCTCTTCAGACTGGTTGATCTTAATTCACAGACAGTTTATCCCACTGAAATGAAAAATATGTAAGTAATGTCACTTTTTTTTTGCATTGCTACCGAGTGTTTCTAGAGGCATAAATGAATAAGAACAAAAACTTTTAATCATACCCTTGACTTTCTAGTGGTTAGGTCTTCATTCCAGCCAAGGTAGGGCAAAGTAGCAAAGCAGCACAAGGAAACTTACATTTTGATTAAGTGCAAGCTGATCCTCTCTGGAGGATTGTTAATGGCATGTTGTCACTTTGGTAGATTTGACTACATTGTCTTCATTCTTTAATTCTGTATCAAAAACTAAATTATTTGAAGATGCACTGGCTTTTAACAGCTTGTGTAGGAATGTACTGAATTTTGTGATTTTGCTAAACTTTTTGGCCATAAAGTGTTAAGTATAGATTGTAGATTTTCCAGAAAGCTCAATTTTCATTTAGACATTTAAACCACGTGGCCAGTGTTAAAAAAAAAAAAAGATCTTTTTTTTTAGTCCAGGAGTCCCACTGAGAGTAGAGAATAACGCTCAAAACCACTACTTTTAAAAATTTTTAATTAATTGTGACATTCAGTGAAGTATATTTTATGTTAAGTTGAATCCTATTTCCCGTGAAATAGGAATACGATACAATAAGTGAGTCTGTCAGAATACTGTGTTTCTCCAGAGTGAAGAGCCACAATCAGAGAGTGGAGCTGGAAGGAGAGAATGCACCTGGTAACATTTTTTTCAGTCCTCAAGTCTCATCACTTTACAACACTTCCTTTCTGAGTTTTGGAAAATTCATTTTTTTTTTCTGTGTAACTGCTGAGGCAGAAGGCACTACAGCACCATCAAAAGAAAGCATTAAGCACATCTTGATTTTCTCCTCACTGAAAAGCAGACCAATGATAGGGTATTAACCATTGGGCACCAATTTATCCTCAAGGAGAGATGCTTACAGTGAGGTACCAAGTGACCCTGCTGCAAAGGAACAGAGTGCGCTTGCAGGAGGGGTGTTGGGGGTACCTGCAGACATTTGTCATCTTTGCCACCCTTCTTGCTCCTGAAAGTTCTCACACGTGTGACCATGAAGACCTAATGGCAACAAGCAGTAGGGATAGAAGTTGGGAAGAGAGAACTGAGGGTTACAGCAGAGCACATACTCTGCCTGGGGAAGCTGCCTGGCTGAGTAGGCTGGGTCTGCCTTTTTTCCCCCCAATATTTTCTTCTCAGCTGTGTTATGATAATGGGAGGAGAGTTAGGGCTATTCACCAGCATAAGAACAGCACATATTCCTTGAAAAACCATACAGCAAGATGATTATACTTTACTACTAAAATAATCTGTTTTTATTTTAGGATCATTTTCTGCTCTTATTTTTCACATTGAAAATCAGCTTGTGGGGATTCTGAGTTGTGCACCGTGCATCTCACCACCTACATTTCAGCCTAGCTAGATGCCTAAAGGCTTGCAGCAGAAACCAGAACGCCCACATGGAAACATTTGTGATTTCCTGTCAGAGGTGTGTCTATATAAACTTTCTCGGTAAAAAAGATGGGGAGCAACAGCCCCACCTAGTGCTCATATAACTTTGACCTGTAACAGTAATCCAGATTGCTGGGCTTGACACCTCTTAATCACCCATCACCAAAGATTTCTTTAATGAAAAGTGACAGCAGCAGTTTAGCTTCAGGTTTGCTCTCAGTGAACTCCACTTGTGTGATCTGAGCCTGTACAGCAGTTGCTCACAGGCAGTTCCTGTACTGTATTTAAGGCAAAGCACGCTTCTGCCAAACACCTACAAAAGCAAGACAAGTTTGCACCAGTGCACTGCCACTCTGTACACCCAAATACGGCAGTAAGGAATCTGTTTTCTTAGTTATTAATTCCTTAGCCTCTATTAAGTAACACTTAACAACCACATCACAAATCAGTTGAAATGTTAGGGTTTTTTTTTTTCTTCTCTCTTCTTAGAGAGACACTGGGATGGGTATTGGAATCTGTATTCACCCTGGTTCATTTTGCATGAATAGATGGGCCAAGACTTATTTCCACAGTTGGGTATCAGCTTTAATCAAGAAATGTGTGCAGCTTCACAAAAAGGTTATAGACTCAACCCTTAAACACCTATTAAGGGTAGCAGATACTCTGCTGTTTAACACTGCAGATGTTTTTATTGTCCCTGTCACAACAAAATTTACTGATCTTGGTTATATACTAACTTGTCTGCAAGGCGAGAGTTGGATGTTTAAGAGCAAACTGTCTAAAAGCCATCAAACTGAGCCGCAGATTGTCTGGTCCAAAGATATCTTAGCTCAAAGCATGTTCCACTTCTGAATGTAGACATCTGTCTTTCCTATAGAACAGGTGCACAAGGTGCCCTGGGCCTCCTTTTCATCTAGCAACTCTGGTGCTACTGCACTCAGAGCTTCCTGAATACTCAACACCATTCAGTTTCCATTAACAGTTTCTTACCAAGAAACAGATGAGACTTAGCTANTGCCCTGTGCCTCCTTTTCATCTAGCAACTCTGGTGCTACTGCACTCAGAGCTTCCTGAATACTCAACACCATTCAGTTTCCATTAACAGTTTCTTACCAAGAAACAGATGAGACTTAGCTAGAAGGCCAATATATAGTCTCCTGGGAAATTCCAATGGTCAAAACTATGCCCTTCTCTCCAGTGTAAAACAACTGAGGAGCAGCTGTGGGCATTTCACACCTCCACTTAAACATCTCACTCCTCATCAGAACATTGTTTAGAATATTTATTTCATTTGGTACTAGTGCTTTACAGTTCTCAATTATTACAGCCTCACTTTAGATTATCTCAGAAAGGCTCAAGAGAATCCATACTAGTTGTTTTATTTGGCATAACTTCTTTCAAAATGTCAGTCCAGATCCTTGCAGCAATTCTTCCTGAAGTGTGTACGGAGAGATAACTGAATCTGTAACAGCCCTATTTACACATAGTATTAAAATAATGTTCTTTTTGCTGGCATTCTTAGCAAAGAAGTAAAGAGCTTATTGAGAATGAAGGCAGTGAACAACATTCCTTCAGAGCCAGTCAATTCCTCCTCTGTAGCACCTAGGCACCATCAGCATGAAAATGGCAGTGCCTTTTCTGTGTACGTTCTATTAAAACTGATTTCTTTTTTGCAGTGCTGCCTCCTCCCTGCTTCTGCAGCCCTGTGAAACACATTCAGATTTTTTCAAAGAAACATATTAGGATATTTTCCTCACTTTCCTGTTTCTGATAAACTATGTTCTACCTTGCTTGCGTGGTTTTCTCTAGGTGCTGTGNTTATTGAGAATGAAGGCGGTGAACAACATTCCTTCAGAGCCAGTCAATTCCTCCTCTGTAGCACCTAGGCACCATCAGCATGAAAATGGCAGTGCCTTTTCTGTGTACGTTCTATTAAAACTGATTTCTTTTTTGCAGTGCTGCCTCCTCCCTGCTTCTGCAGCCCTGTGAAACACATTCAGATTTTTTCAAAGAAACATATTAGGATATTTTCCTCACTTTCCTGTTTCTGATAAACTATGTTCTACCTTGCTTGCGTGGTTTTCTCTAGGTGCTGTGGGTTTAGATCACTAGAATACAAATAGGCAGTAAGATTACAAAGTTTTGTGGTGACATATACTTTAAAGGAAAAAGGGCAAGACTTGGAGACAATTAAAAACTGTTAACACCACATGGACAATAATGTGGAGGTCCTATGATATTAAAATATCATTTTAAAACCTGAAGATATTAGAAGTAATTACTTATCAGCTGGTGGTATAAAGGCACCAGGACCAATTTTATGCTTAGTTCATCCACTGCCTAGCTCCGAGACTCAAAATCAAATCACAGCTACATTGCTCTGCTGTTGTCAACAGCACAGAACTAAGAGTTCAAGCTGCCATTTGTTCAACATGTCCTCCGAAACTTTTTAATCTCCTTTATGTTTGACCAAGGGTCCCACTGTCACTTGGCTTGTGCAGCTGTTTCCCCTCCTGGCCCAAGTATATCTGAACATCTTGGAGAGGGTACTTTTTTTCTACAGAATCATAGTGATGCTGTAGGCTAGCTGGTTCTCCAAAAAGCCAAACCAGCCAAAAGGATAATAGTGTCCAAGGCAAGAGCTTTGAACTTAGGAGCTACAAATGGACTTCCTAAAAAAGCCACAACAAATAACTTAGTGTCAGACTTGCATAGTTTTCCATCTTGATCAAAAATTTCCAGGGATCTACAACCTGAAGAGTTAGAAAACCACTGATTACAACTCATGCTATCCAGGTTGCACGTAAGTTCATTCTGGTATTCTACAGGGCAGTCTCAAGCATGTGCCCCAGCCTGAAATAAGTATGCACACAGCTTACCATAAGGGCTATGAAATCGAGCTCTATGTAGCACAGACTTTATTTCCAAAGTTTTTCCAAATGCACCAAAGAGTCCCTTTCACTTCCAAAGCACTTGTTGCATCTGTGTACATCCCTCCCATGGAAGCGGGTGGGAAGGGCTTGCACATAGATATCATATTGCTCAATGGAGAAGTTTACAGGACACATTTCTCTGAATCAGCAAATATCTAGTCTTGCAAGACTATTCTGTTTAACACTGCACAGATATATGCCTACAGAACTTTCTTCTTCCCTTCTTTATTCTCCTTAAAAGATCACAAGCCACAGAGGATATTTTTGCAGCTACGAGCAGACAGCAGCCTTCACAAGCAAAAAGCCTGGTTACAGTCAGGCAGGCAGAGTATTATGAAAGCACTGTAAAATGATTACACTATAAAAGTGTAATCCACTCCAAGTGTAAGCCATTATAAGTGCCCATGAAAGGCAAGAATGCTGGAATGAGAGAATGAACATAGCACAAAAACAATGGCTTCGAGTAGGTATAAATGCATGTCAACTACTCTGCAAATTCAAAATCCTTGTAGCTAAAAGTCTTTAAAAAAACCAAAACAAAAAACCACCACAAACTAAGCACTAATCTAAAGCTCTGCTTGAGGCAAATGACTCAGCCTTATTTACAGGTACACAAGCACCACAGTTGCCAAGAGACGTGACCTTCATTATTGAGCATGTTTTATATTCTTCAGCCACGAGTTTAGCTACCAAGAGAACAAGTAGCCTAGTAAGGGAACAACATACACCCTGCCCGAGACACCCAAAACGTAGTTTTAGTAAGTGCTTTAGACTTGCTAGAGTTGAGCCTATATTTTTGTAATCAGGAATTCAGGGATGAAGGTGATTATGTCAGTCACAAGCTTGTTTTATGCAGATTCTTATCACAAAGATAGGACTGAAATAACAGGAAAAAACCACCAGACTCCAGGACACTGCTTGCTCTCTCCCTCAATTTCTCCTTCCTTAAAGATAACCAGTTAGGTGCTTTTGTTAAACTGATTCAAATCTGACCTACGTTGTTGCAGAGATTTTAAAAAATTTATTTGGCCTGTCAAATCTCACCTTAAGAAAAAACACTTGCTTTTGAACATCTGAAGGTGGTTCGAGTAGTTTTTATGACAAATTCTGCAGTCATGCTTCAATATTTATGAGTATCTTACATCTGTTCGTATTACAGGGAAACTGTCAACCTTGCCCTAATCTGCCTGAAATGGATTTAGTTCTGAACAAAACTGAAGTCTGCTAACTGTTATCCTGCTTAAGAATTTGTAAGAGGTGCATTACTTAAGTTTTCCTCACCTTATTAAATTTTTATTCAGTGTCAGAACAGCCATATTCTTCATCTTCCAAGGAAAGACAATAGAATACCACTGTGACCATGTCAACATCTTTTCCAGTCTACAGCTTACCAGATTCAGTGCAGAAACTCAGTCTCACAGTAATCCTTGCATCAACGTACTTTCAGAACTGCTGTGTAAGTGATCCTGTGCTGCAATGGCAAGTTACACTACATGAGCTTGCAGAGAATACAGCAGTCTACATACCCATGAGAAGCATTTTTCTTCTGAAATAAGCCTGTAGCTTTCACTTCACATCTCATTAAGAGCTCCTAATTAATTTCAAAAGCAAGCAGGAAATCCCCAGTGCAGTCAGCTGTAGGACATGCAACTTATGCATCACTAAACCTTCCCCTACCCCTCCAAGGCACAGGCAATATGGTACAAGGGCCATTCCTCACTTTCCCAGAAACTGGAAGCAAAGTGCTTTGGAGCTCAACTATCCCCTACACTCTCCACCTGCTTCTCATTTCCTGAGGAGTAATATGAGAAAGTATGTCTCCAGAGAACCTCCTATAATTTTTAATTGTTAATAGTGTACCAGAACAGGGAAACTAGAGGAGAAAAGGACAGAAAGTACCTGCCAAGAATATATCTAAATTAGTCTTACATGTGTACAGTTACAGTGTTGCTCCAGACCAAGAGGGTTTACACAAAATGTTACTCAGTAAAGGCTGGGTAAAGATTGCATAGCTAAGAACAGAAAGAGGTGTTTGAAGGAAACAAATACATATCTAAGGTTTGGATAACAGCAACTGCAAGACAGAAACATGAGAAATTTTGGACTACAGAATGAAGGACACAGCAAGATAGCTGAAGAAACACACCCATATTCAACAGCTGGAAGCAGACTGATAACACTTGGAAGACAAAGTTTTAGGGAGGAACATTAGAAATATGCACACATTAGTAATACAGTTAAGTACTTTGCTCATTAACACAAGATGGCACAGGTAAAAGATTAAGTGAGGAAAAGTGGAGAGGCTAAAAAAAAGAAACATACTGCCATTATTTGGAACAGGGGCTCGAATAAAACGGCAGTTACAAAGAGCACTGTCTTTTTGAGCAGAGGAGTCTCAAAAGCTTGGATTCTACTGTTTAGAGAACACAAAAGCCTAGCAAACAAATGGGGAAAATATCATCCCAGTAACCCACTTAAAATCCCCGCCACAAGATGGTAACAGAAAAACCCAACCATTAACACTATTTGAGCCAGAAGAGCAGAGAGGACAGTGTGGGTTATAGTTCCATTGTATAATTTCTTTGCAGAAGGTGTTTTGGATTGAAGTAGAGCCACCTAACCTAGCCACATCCTTGCACACGTATCATCCAGCATGGTTTTAGGCAAGATACATCAACACATATTAAAGAGGCAGCTCTCATTTTCACATATATATGCTGAAGCAGCAAGATTAAAGTCATGAATTATTTTGAAGGTAAACGTGAAAAAACACACTAAAACTGATTTTTTTTTTGGTAGTTGAAATCACTTTTATTTGTGAGGAACGTCAACCATGCTGCACAGTTTCAAATAGATCTTACCAAGGAAAGCAGAAGTCTCTCCTCCCCGTGTCCTGCAGTGAACAGGACTGGCACAGAAAAAAACTCACACCTGGGAGGTTTAGCACCAGCATCCAATAAAAAAAGCATCTGATTTCAATTTAAGTTCTTTGAGTGGGTTTTTTCCCTTTCAGTTTGATACCAAAAGAAAAATTGAAAAGTTCAATACTAGCGAAATAGTGAAATTCTAAAAAAAAAACCAAAAAACCCCACAGTTGCTCTTGAAACTGGGGAGGTTGCTCTTTCTGAATCTCACTCTCTTTTTCTCTCTTCACACATCTATCTTGCAGGCGTTCCCTGGATCTCAGCTGCTGGTAAATTGTTTTTCTTTTAAGTTCCGATGTTTCAAATCTTTGCTGTAGTCATCACTGTTGACTATTTATTGCTTGAATGTTTCTTTGGTGTTACTTTTAAGTTGTATTTTAGGACACCTGTTGAAGACCCAAATTTTAAAAAAATGTTTACTTTAAGTTTCATTTTCCTGTTGAAGAGGTGATATATCAGGCAGAGAGGGAGTTACAATAACAGACAGGATAAGGACAGCTGGCTTATCCTATCTGAAAGCTGAGAGTACAGCATCTTCCTAAGGCAAAACATCACTAACTCATCAGCAGATGCTATTGGTATACAGACCAGACAGATCTTACTGACAAATCAGGCTGATAAAGCAAAATTTACTTTGTGACAGACACAGAGGAAAGAGAGAAAGCAGCAAACAGTTCCTCGGTTTGCCTGTACAGCACTCTCAGAAGTTATCACAAATATCTAGCCATACATAAGGGGATGTGGCCAGAGTCCAAGTCCTAGAAGTATACACAATGCTGCTTCAGTTGGAGAACCAGAACTATCTATATTCCTTACCTGAGAGATGGTAAAGGTGCCCGGGGAGCCGGACATTACTCAGCACCACTCTGCTCGGTCACTGGAGCAGGATTTTCAGCAGGTGTTTCAGTCACCTTTGTCTGAGACAAAATAAACCTTTGTTACAGGCAAAGACTAACCGCCAGGCCCTTACTCTGTTCAGTGGTAGGGCCAGCATAACCCAGGTTTTAATCATCAAGGAATACGAATGCTCATAAAATATAAACTTTAGGGTATTTCCTGTAGTTTAAGTATTACACAGCAGATTCTATCAGAGGAACACCTCAAGTAGATACAGAAAGTCTTTACTCATTAAGGTAAAAACAGTGTTTGCAAACAGTTCCCTGAAATCATCTGGTTCAAGCAGTTCAGGAAACTTAACTGGAGCTTTCAATTCCATCTCTTACACTACACCAGACTGAAGCTTTGAGGAAGCTGGAAGACACAACTGTTTCTCTCCATTTCCAAAATATTTGTTACAGTCTGATCCCAACTGAGAACCATCCAGACACAATCTCTATCCCACTGCTGGTTCTATTTAAGATAAGCTGCTTGTTCTCAAAAGAAGTTCACAAGGAACAGGCAACAAAATCAGCTACCTTTTAACCATCAGCACTTTGGACTTGGGCCAGACTCCTCCAGCACACCAACAATACACTTGTTAAAACTCCCACAGGACAGAATCTCTTCAGCTTTCACCCCATCAAAACTCAGTCTCTGCCACATTTTGCCAGGAGCACGCTTACCTCTTTCCCATCCTGAGCTGGAGCATTGGGTGGACGAGGTCGACGCCGGTAGTTGTATGGGCGCCTATATCCACGGCGCAGTGGCTGTTGACTCATAGCATTGGCCTCATGATGATTCTCTTTGTTTTCAGCCTCTCCAGCCACTGGGGCAGGGCGTGGACGTGGGGGCCCTCTGAGGATGGGGAGAAATATGTGTTAAGGACGAGAGAAGCCCAAGAAGGTTAAAATACCGTAATTTTAGCCCAGCAAAAACTTCCCTAATCAAGTACTGCCTGTAACAATTCTGAATGCTAGCAAACCATCCCTTTGGAGTTCAGCTGGCATATAGCTGAAAGGGAAAGACCTGTTTCATTGGGTTAGACAAGCAGCCTGTGTGTCTCAACTGCTGAAGCTACATCAGCATATTTTACTGTATGTCCCACAATACTGAGGTAGTAAGCCCATTTTAATTGCTAGCTAGGAGAAGAAACAAGCCAGTAGTGGCCACACTAGCTGACTCTGCCAAGTTAGCCTTGGACTAACTATATACTAGTCCAGCCCTCTTCATAATTAATGGTGCAATCCCTGAGAATTGCAATTCCACCTGTAAACCATTGCTGGATCTTCCCTATCTGCCTTATGTTTCCCCTCTTGACCACGTAAGAAAGTGTAGCATGTATCTCAGTCAGATAAGTTGGACCTCACTAACGCTAACATGTTAATGAGATAGGGAGATCTCTGGGACTGCTTATTCAAAAGAAGACAGAGGGGCTTTTGTTTTGGAACTACAATGTATGGTCACATCTCAAATGTGTGGATAAATGCTACCATCTGCAACTATTATCTACAACTTCCTGAAGGATGGCAATGGATGGGAGGTGCTGATCTCCCTTCTGGTGACCAGTGACAGGTCATGAGGAAATAGAATGAAGCTGCATCAGGAGAAGTTCAGATTGGATATTAGAAAAAGGTGGTCAGTCACTGGAATGAGCTCCCCAGGAAAAGTTGTCATGGCCTCAAGCCTGTCAGAGTTCAAGGAGTGTCTGGACACTCTTAACTTATATGGTTTAGTTTTAGTTTAGTTTAGTCCAGTGAGGAGCAGGGAGTTGGATTCAATGATCCTTATGGATCCCTTCCAACTCGAGATACTCTATGATCTATAAGCTATTAAGCCTGTGTTCCTGCAGTATGCAAGAGCATTTCATCCCATTTCCAGTATAAACAAAGTATGTTTATGAACTGTCAAAACTCAGCTGAAAGTGATGACAAAGCCACTGCCTACTATCTAGTTCCCATTAGCTGGTTTAGCTAATCCACAGCTATCTAGTCCCAAAAGCCAATTTAGTTTTTCCAAAGGAATCTAACATAAAAGCACTATTGTCTCACTAAATTTAGTGCATGTAAATGCAAGCAACATCTACCTGTTAACTCAGAAGCATTCTGTACTCATACAGGATATATCACAGCTCTTACAGGAAAAATTCATCAGAAATGCATAAATTCCTATTAGCCATGGGCAAATTATCCATCTTGTGATTCACCCACATGGCATGTAAAAGCTCAGATGCCTCACTGTACTTGGTGTGGTGCTATTCCTGACTGCCCAATGCTAATGAAGACTTTCAGGAATAACATTTATTCATCTCAGATCCCTGAAAGCAGCATCATCAGTATTACCCCAGTTCCCACAATCCTAGACAACAGAACCAAGTTTAAACACAAACATTCATGGATGGAAAAGCAGAGTAGAAGTGCAAGGCTTGTGATTCTAGACCCAGCATCCAGAAAGGAGTTAAGTTTATTTTGCATGAACAGGTAGTCATTACAACAAAGGACAGTTGTGTTATTCCTAGGAAATTCAGCTTCTTGCTGCTCTTGCACTATTCTTTACCTCTAGCTGTTTGTTTTTGAGCAAACATGCATATAAAAAAGCAGGGATTACATCCATTTTGTAGTTAATCTTTCCAAATTCAATGCTGGAGCTTGACCTCATAAGCTAGTTGATACAAAGACGATGACAAGATGAGGCAGAGCAAGTGAGTGAATGGCTGATTTACAATTCAGCTCCTTTGAAAGCAGAATCCAAAATGCTTTATGAAGAACACTAGTGAAAGCAATCTAATGTTTTGTCTAACCTGTCATTCTCCAAGATAAAACAAGTCATAAGCCAAGAATCTGAATGAGCTTTTCCACTTAAAGGAATTCAATTAAAAAAGTGAGGCAATATCTCAAAAGGTACGACAGTCAGAGGTTGAGTATTTCACACTGATATTTTTAACTGCACCAAACTCCTCAGCTATTTAATTGTTCCCTCAGCACAGAGGCTAGAAGCTGAAGAGGTCATGTCAGAACTAAGGCTGGAAAATTAAGAAAACCATCCTACACTGGCCACTTCAAGAGATGACTAACACAGATGACTCAGCAACTTACTCCACATATCCCACTATAAAGCATCAGTGTTCATCTGAACTCCAAGAGACCTTTACTAAGAATGGCCTACTGAGTCTACCAGTGTCCATTTATCCCAGTTCTATGGATCCCTAGGGAAAAATAAAGACAAGGAAATCTACTTTCCAAACAGGCTCCCAGGCTTCAATTCTTTTCCACACTGGAGATTTCCCAAGCCAGACAGGCAAACTGTTTAGAGATATCACAATGGTGTTCTCTTCTAGCTATCTGACAGTCTCCCCAAACTCATGCAAGCTTTTAACATTGTCAGCATCCCATGGCAAAAAGCTCCAACAATCTGCTGCGTGCACAACAACCCAAGTCAGCAACCTGAACGTGAGTCAGCAGTGCACCACTGCAGCAAAGGCAAACTGGATCCTGGGCTGCATCCACAGAAGCAATACTAGCAGAGAGAGAGAAGTGAACATCCCATGACATTCAGCATTTATTAGGCCACGCCTGGAGTACCACGTCCAGTTCTGGTCCCCACAATTCAAAAAGGAGACAGACTGGATATGGCCAAAGGAGAGCCAGCATGATCAAATGGCTGGAGAAACTGACCTATGAGGAATGGCTGAAGGAGTCAGGTCTTTTCTCCCTGGAGAAGACTTAGAGGAACTCATCACATTATTCCAGTAATTAAGAGTGCAGTTACAAAGAGGACAGAGGCTCTCTCTTCACAAGGAGCCACACTGAGAAGACAACTGGCAACAGGTACAAGTTGCACCAGGTAAGGTTTATCTTGATACAGGAAAGATATTTACAGCAAGAACAATCATTTACTGCAACAACTTCCCCAGGAATGTGGTGAAGTCCCCACCACTGAAAGTTTACGACATGATTGGACAGGGTGCTAGATTATTTTATCTAGGTTCACTTTCCCACAAAAGGTTCAGCCAGATGATTTTTTCAGGTCCCTTCCTACCTGGGCTATTCTATGGTTCTATGAACCTCCCTCTGTTTTTCAGCATGTCTCCCACTTCCTTTGTTTGAAGGTTCCTTATAGTGTATTCTTTTATCAGAATAAAAAGCAAAAACAATTTCATCTATCCCTTCCATGCCACTCATTCTGAGGACCTCTATAGCCTACCTTCATTTGTCTCTTCTCCCAGTCTCAGAGTCCTCAGTCACTTTCACTCTTCACATATTTTTTCTTCTTCCATCATTTTGCTGAGTTTTATCTTACTATTCTGAAAGCTCTCCAGTCTCTCTAGCACCTCCTTTCTCCAGAAGTTCTAGCAAAAGTAACTCCAATAATCTTATTTCATTACCTTCTCCTTTAGGAGTCCTCAAGTAACCTAAAATTTAAATCTTGACTGACAGCAATACCCTCCACCACTAGCACAGGATACTACAAAGTAACTATAAAGTTACCATATAACCTAATAGCCTGTAAGGGACAGAACACAACTTCAGTTTTTACTGAACAGTAAGTAGGCTTTCCTCTGTACCCACAAGTAGCACCAGTGCATAAAACTAAGCCTATATGACACATTAGGACTGAGCTGGATGCACACAAGCTACTAGTCTATGGCTGAACTGCAAACTGCTGTCTACAGTACAAAAAAAAAGTTATAAAGCACGCTGTCCCTGCAGCTGGTAGGCCTAACTGTCCCAGATCAAGTGGGATTTGGATTCATTACTTGTCCAGGAAAGCATAAGAGTTCATCTGGGAAGATATGGACCCTGCAGCTCACTTCAATATGTTGGTCAATTGTGAGGAGTAACAGGACACAGAGTTCTTCACCTTTTCTTGACCTATTCCGGGCTCTGAGTGATATATAAGCACATTAAACAAATTCTGCAGTTGCTTCCTGACTACCGTGGCTCACCTTTCTCCTAGTAATTAAAATGGTTCTCACTGTCCCTATCAATTGCATACACATTAATGCTAGGGAATACAGCTTCCTGCTCTTAACGTAGCCTGTATAGGTAACAAAAGCATCCAAATGTAATGATGAGCAAAGGAAATAGTACAAACCTGCGATAGCGGGGACGATAGGTAGGATTCCTATGGACTTGTTGATGAAGTTGTCCTCCTTCTGTGACCCCATCCTTGATTTCTCCCTCACCACCCTACAACCAAAAGAAAATAGAAGACAAAGATGAAGTGTTACTTTATTTCACAGGCAGTTCAAATACAGTATATCAGTATAGAAACACCAGCACATCAGGTAAAAAGAAGCAGATACTCAAAAGACTTTAACTGGGGCAAAGGTAAGAGTAGGACAGAACAAGAGCCAATAATGCTGCCCTTGTTCCTCACAGTAACAGACTAAGAAGCTACCTGACGATGCCTCCTCACTGTCTGCCAAGAAAGGCAGAGAACTTGACAGCTCTCTCCAATGCACGTGAAAGTGTATTTCAAGACATGACATGGCATTGTAAGGCACGAACGTGTTATGGAGAGGCAGCTATTGATCAGGACACTTCTGAGTTTGGAAAGCTAACTGAAAGACATAAAGCTTAAACTTGCCAGAGACCACTTCTGGCTTCATTCTACACAAAGCCCCATTCCACAGAGAACTCCCACAAAAACATTGAAAAACTTGAAGACAGGAAAACAGCATGTCAAGTACTCTTCTACACACTCAACATTTTCAACCTTTCAGAGATGCAGTGGGTTATCTTTCCTCTTTAGTTGTTAACTGACTGATAAAGTTTATTTCAGTTTGGCTTTTTTCCTCTAGTTTGTTGTTTGTTATTTTGCTTTGGTTTTGAAGTACCAGCCATCTGTAACATCTGTTTTACAGAACATAACAGGATTTAGTTCCCATTGTACTATTCTTCCTTTTAAAAGAGAAAGTGTGCCTTCTGCATCTGATCCAAGCGGAAACAAAAGCTATTGCTTCCTGACAGCCTTCAGTAGTCTACACTAGGTTTGACAGGTCTCCTTCCAATTCTACACAGCTATTTTAACCACCACCACAATATATTTTGCTCTTTAACTGTCAATCTCGGGTAACTGCATTGGCAGTGAACTTTTATTTAGCTAAGATAACATGATGATAAACATTTAGAAAAGTCAGAGCGCTGTAGGTTGTAACAAGAAATCTCAGGGAATTAAATGAACCTCAGTGACCAACCTGGGCAATCATCTCTCACCACAGTAAAACACCCTCCAAATGCATTAATAATTTGAAGCACTCCGTAGCTTTCCAAGTTTCCAAAAAGCACCGAGACCTGGCCTAAAGGCAACAGGAATATTTCACATGCTGTACCTAGAAATAGCTATACCAGCTATTCTTAACAATATGACGGGGTCAACTGGTGAGTTGAGTAGAAAGAAATCAGAATCCAATTTTAAAAAAGCCACAATCATAAACAACATTATCCATTACATTCTGTCACGTATAAAACTGATCAGATATCTAAATGACTAAGTAGATAGCAATAATAGGTAGTATCTGATAACAGTTGAGAAGGACTCTAGAGACTCAGAACCCAAAAGGAAAGTTACACTTCTGAATCTATGACAGCATTATACTACTTATCTATTTTGCAATACCAATCTGTCCTGCTTGTATCAGATGTTTTGTACTACATAACTTTACAGTTTAATAGACCTGCAAGGGGTAGGCAGAAGCCTCTCAGACAAGTGAGCTCTCTCTCACTTAACAATCAGCATCACATTCACAGCTCTTTAAGAGGCAGTATTGAATTTCTACATGTTATTAATGGCACAGCCCAAGTCCACTCCTCCCTACAGAGGGCTGTGCTGGAATCTCAGATAAAAGGCTCCATCTCCTGTAGTGACGGAAAGAATGACTAAACCTGATGAAGCATTACTCAAAAACAATGCAAACATTTTCCTATTTATCTTGAACTGAATGTTGCTATGTCCATATTTTAAATGGGTTTGGCTTAAACAATCAGTAGAAAACAGAGCAAAGCAAACAAATTGCTTAGCCCAGAATTCCTTATAGTTTCCTGCATCTTCTATAGTATCACAGAAGTTCAATTAACATATTACATTAGTATCACTGTCAATTGATCTAGGTCTATTGGCCAGAAGAGAAATATGGCTCCAGAATAAAAAAATTATGCTGTCAGAAGTCACTGAAACAGATGCATTTTGACCAGAAAACAAAACTTGAGCTTTGAGGTCTTGTTTTACTATACCGATACTAAGTGTATGAGATTCATTTATTAGGAAAGCTTCGCTTGTACTCTTAAAAGCACCACACCACATCTAGCACATACATGATCCTGTTCACTCAAACCTCCTCCACAGGAACCTCCATATAATATCTTCTAAAAAAACATTAGGTCATCCTAAAGGACAAATGAATGAAAATTGGCCTGCTACACTCTACATTTTCCTCTGAACACAACCAAGACAGGCAGGCAGGCTGTGATTCCCCATGAAGATCTTGCACAGATTTCTCTCACCCTAAAAGGGTAAAGATTTTACTACTGTCCCCCAAAGAAAAGTTTTGTAAGCATTAACTGTAACAAACTTTTTACCCATCTGCTTCCCCCAATTTCTTCATTTGTTCTTGCATCTCTTCAGATCAGTCTCTAGCTTCTGTATACTACTATTCATATTTTCAGATCCCCTCTCTACAAGAAATAGTGTCAGCCTATAAAACAGCTCTCAAACTACTTTGCTTATTTTCCAACTTACTGGTATAGAGCCTTTTTCTATTAGTAATGCACACAATACGTAGTAAGGTCATCATCAGTTCTCAAGATTACTCCACAATTCATTGTTCTGACTAGAGCTCCATGCCTTGTCTATGCTGTCACAGTTTGGTGAAGAGCAGAGCCTCTTTTCTGTAGCAGATACAATTAAGAAATTTGATATGAAGAAGTGTTTCTACGTTCCACAGAACTTTCATGCAATCCAGACAGAGTTCCACCAGAGCTGGTTCAATACCTCAGATTCCTCAAGGTTCTCTTTGCTCTTGAGAAATTTACACAATGTATTCAAAAAACAGACCCAGTTAGTTACATGCAGAGTAGACACCTTTGGGCTAGCGTGGCAAACAAAGGATAGCATCTTTAGTTAACCTGAAACCATGCCAGTGAGGAAGGAGAAATCAACTCTTGCTGTGCTATGAGGCTGGACTAGAGTTGCTAACCAACATCAATTAAGAGTTCCTGAAACCTAGAAGGCCACCATGTCAAAAGTCACCCCAACAAATTAAACTTTTTTCCTGCAGTAAGTACAGGATTGATGATGTGGGCAGCTGAGCTACAGGAAAACCTTTCACCTCTGCAGCCTAGTATATCTTTAAGCATAGCAGGCCTGGGTACACTGAAACCTTTTCCTTCAGGTGTGCAGCAAGACTTACCTACAGCTGAGTAAACAGCCTTTCAGCAAACACAGCCCCAGTGTGCCATACCATCAGGAACTCAAACTTGTCTCAAATATCCTGCAGAACAGTTAGCTGGAAACACTTCAAGGAGGAGGCACAACCTTTAATGCAGCTGTTAATGGGACCATACAGAACGGTGTATACATACTGCTATGGCTCACAGACACTGCTACCTTTCTTCTCCCTTTATACACACACGAATGTAAGGGGAAAGAGGAGGCCTTGTTAAAGGAAAAGGATATTCAAAAGAAGCATCTTCCTAGATGCAGTAGACATGCAGTTTCNATGGGACCATACAGAACAGTGTATACATACTGCTATGGCTCACAGACACTGCTACCTTTCTTCTCCCTTTATACACACACGAATGTAAGGGGAAAGAGGAGGCCTTGTTAAAGGAAAAGGATATTCAAAAGAAGCATCTTCCTAGATGCAGTAGACATGCAGTTTCTATGTGAAGAATGCGTTAACTGATACAAGTGAAAAATTTCTAAAAGGAAATACAGATAGCTTCAGATGAGGTTTCACTCTACTCTCAATTAATCTATCAAAGCAAGCACACAGGGGCTGACAAGAATATCTGGACAAGTTTGAGTGGTTTCACTGACCTACAGTAGGCCAACTTTAGGGACAGTCCCTGCACCACCCTTTGCAGTCCCTACAAAGACTTCCTTAAAGAGGAGCTTTGACTTTTTCAGGCAACTACTATATGAGCAAGTAAGGTGGCCCAGCAGAAGCAATTGCACCTCACACTAGCACAGAACACAAGGGACCACTGCAACATGCGTAAAGCTGAGCAGGCATAGCAGAACATCAACTTTGGCTGCACAAGGAACTCCTGAGTGAGCTCAAACATGAAAAGGAAGTATCACAAACAAATCTTACACATATAAGTCTGAGACTGCACGGCATACATTCCAGTGCTGAAGGAACTGACCAATGTCACTGCCTGGTCAGTATCATCTTTGAAAGGTCATAAAAATCATGGAGTTGACCTTGTTACCTGTTAATGTAAGGTCTCCATCATCCTTGAATGAAAGAAAATTTACTCTTAACTTTAACAGATGCTACCAAATCCAGAGGAGTAGTCAATGCATTGATGGGAAGGCCTAACATTCAGAGGATACACAACAAGCTAAAGAGAAGGACCAAACCTCACAAACAATGGGAAACAATGAACACCCAGGTTAATGTCCTTTTTTAAGTTACTAATTTGCAAGTTTTGAAGGATGCAATTCTTCCAGTCAGTAACCCTAGAGAAAGAGCAGTATCTTCTAGGTTATGAAATGAGATGACTTCATAGGACATTAGGCACCACCTACACAACAGCTACAGTCTAGTACCCACACCAAATCAGGCTGGGGACTCAGATATAACCAAGCCAAAGAAAAACAGTGTGATAACACAATTTGTTCCCCGTGTGTACATCTTCAAGTACCAGGATCCAAGTATGTTATAGTGTCACATGCTAAGCCAGATTTTTAGCTGCATGAGTTCACATTAGACATCCAAGAGAACATGTCCCTGCATGAGCACCCTGAGACTCAATGTTCCCCATGTTCAAGCTGGGTCTCACATTATCTCTTTTTAGGCAGAAAAAAAGTTACCTTCCATACTCCACAGTACACACGGTTGTCTAAGCCTTGATATGTCTGCTCATTTAAAATCTGAAGCAGCTCCAAGACAACACCAATACCACCAACTAAAACATTCACTCCCAATAAAGACAGCTAAGGTAGATTTTAATCAAATCAAATGGAAATGGAATCAATACTGGAACATAGCTGGTTGATGAGCTAACAGATAAGACTTGAAACATCAAAAAGCTGCACAAAACCACACGTTCTAGTTCTCTGCCATTTGGCGTGAAAGCTTAAGCTGCAGACTGTATCACCACAAAAACAAAGATACATTCATACACCAGTTACCAGCACCAGCTTTTAACTGCCTCTAAGGGACTCAAAGAACACCTTTTACATATTGAAGGCACATATATTTCATGGTGTCCAGTAGGATTAAAGACCTCGTGATAGCTAGTATAAGCAGCTAAGCTATAAGGAAGGATTTGACAACACTTATTCTGTCTGCCTTCATGCTGTTAACTGTGTACATCATTGCAAGAGGGTTATGGTGCCTGGGTAAAGGCTTCCACCAGGGCTCTCACACCAGACCATTCACACATTCCTGCAAGTTATAATCACAGACTCAAATACTAAAGAAAAGATAGTCAGGCCTGGAGTATGTTCCAGTTTGTTGGATTGTTCCAGGCACTAGTTTAGCATAAGCACAATGTAGATAGCAGTAGTAACCGCTAGAACCACAGCCATGTACCTTATACTTCTTCTGCAAAAACTTGCAGGGAAGCTGCTTAGGAAGGCTTGCAGATGTTATGAACAGTGGTGCATAGATAGTTGAAAGAACAAAATGCATTATCTTTACATGGAACTGCTGTAGGCAGAGGCCTACGAAGGGATAATACATGGAGGTTTCAACTAGTTGGTCAAACTACAACCATGCCATGCAAGTGACAAACTTCTAAACAAACACAGTTTTTTTTTCCAAGTGACATTCACAAAATATGGTTACATTAGTTAAGCAATATAAATACTTCCCCTTGCTTCAGGTAAAGGGCATGGTGAGCCACTTGGGTGTCTCACTCCTTTGTGTTTACTCTTCAGACAGGTTACACCTTTAACACCCAAAACCATGCTTCTAACACATTCTAGAAAAACATGCCAAGGAAGGGTCTACAGACACCCAGTAATAGAAAATACCAGCATCAACAATATGCTGGAGGAACCCAGAATATTACTGAACAACACTCACAACTCAGTTAAGCATTGACAGTTTACTATATACCAGTGCTGAACCTGTAGTTCCCTCTCATGGATCAGAACACTGCTGAGGAAGCAGGATGACCATCACTAAAGAAATTAAACTTACACTTCGAGGAGGTCCACGGCGTCGGCCAAAATAGCCACGTCGATAGCGGCGCCGATCTGCAGCATAGCGGCTGCCTTCTACAGGGACTCCATCTGGACCAGTGACATTAGCTGCTTCTGCACCCTAAAAGGCCAAAAGAAAGTAAGCCAGGGTGGTGTAAGAAAAGAACAACCAGGTAGAGGTAGAAGATGAAACACAAGAGACACTTGTTTGCATCTGTTCCAAGCTACAGAATCCTTCCTCCCAAGTAGTGCAAAAGCAGGACTGTTATTCTCAACCCCGTAAAACAAAAGAGTTATGAACATGAGTTAAGACCCACTTCAGCCAGACAATTCAGAGGAAAGAGGAAGACCTGATTAAAAAATAAGAAAAATCAAAAAAAATTTGAGAAAGTAGAAGTGCAAAAACTTGAAGGTTCTGAAATTTATTAAGCTACCAGACTCCAAGACAAATTCTTCAGGGCAATATATCACAGAATGGTTTGAGTTGGAAAGGACCTTAGAGATCATCTGGTTCCAGCCCCAATGTGCAGGGACACCTTCCCCTAGACCAGGTTACTCAAAGCCCCATCCAACCAGGACTTGAGCACTTCCAGGGAGCAGGCAACCACAACTTCTCTGGGCAACCTGCTCCAGTGTCTCGCCACCATCATAATAAAGAATTTCTTCCTAATATCTGATCTAAATCCACCATCTTTCAGTTTAAAACTGTTACCCCTCATCCTATCACTACATGCCCTTGTAAAAAGTCCCTCTCCAGCTCTCTTGTAGGCCTCCTTCAGGTACTGGAAGGCTGCTATAAGGTCTCCCCAGAGCCTCCTCTTCTCCAGGCTAAACAATCCCAACTCTCTCAGCCTGTCTTCATAGGAATATGTGCATCAGTTAATGCTTACTGGGCAGACAGCAAGCTTCAAATGCTCTATTGAGTAAAAATTACAGATTCTAGGAGCACTAGGATGCAGTTAAGAGTTTTGACACATACGTAGAAACAGTAACGAAGACTTTAAAAACAGATCTTCCACAGAAAAGATGTATGAATGCTAGCCGCCCCAGGGATTAACACATTAGACAAAACCACCAGGTACACAGCTGAGGCTGTGTTACTCCCCACTGGAGTGATGTTAACTCTGTTGGACCACTCTCCTAAGTCTCCATAATCTCTCACCTTCTCTCCCTCAACCACATCAAATTCTACAGTCTCTCCATCACCAACACTGCGCAGATATTTCCGTGGGTTGTTTTTCTTTATCGCCGTCTTTAAAGAAAAGAAGATACAGAAAAATGTATTAGTTTTTCTTACTCATTATCTTACACACTCATAGCCCTGTAGATGAGGC
Source organism: Steatornis caripensis (assembly GCA_013398225.1). Lineage (NCBI taxonomy): Eukaryota > Metazoa > Chordata > Aves > Caprimulgiformes > Steatornithidae > Steatornis > Steatornis caripensis. The sequence goes on from VZSC01015633.1 coordinate 174,720, forward strand.
AGTACTATTCTGCTACAATCCCAACTCTACACACCGGATCAGCTGCCACACCAGAATATTTCAAATACACAAGACATCCCTTATTCCACAGCCCCTCCAATATTCAATCAAGGTTTACTCCTTTCTCAATACTTAGGAGTTTATAAATCAGCTGTTGCCCTAGGATCCCCTCTGCCAAGCCTACTAAATGTCCAGATCATTACATATTTCTATACAAACAGAGTTCACACTGAGTGTTTGATCTCCTGCAAGCCATAGCAAGGGAGCTCCACCAGCAAATGTGACCTATGCCTTCGCAGTCATCAGGAGACCATCTACAGAGAACTTAAGACAGGGGCATTTCAGTAGAAGATGGCATTAACTATAAGTTATCATGACAACTCACATTAACTAGAGAATAATCACTGTAACTCTGATGTAACAAATAAACCAAAAACCAAAACGCATGTACCAGCCAACCTAGTGGCCAGCTTGCTACTAAAGTTCTCTTAGATTATTAAAGACCAATTCCCTTCAGGTTTCCTGATACAAGCGTCTTTTGTTAGCATGAAGGAGGAGGTGCAGATCCAGTAGATACAAGCACACACAAATACAGAGCACAAAAGTGGCTTATATTGGATGCAGGGCAGAAACAGAAGAGACAGTTCAAGAAAAACAGGGTAGATGAAGATCAGTTCAGTTGTTGTCCGTGCATGGCAACTATATTCAGTCAGTCAACAACAGCCCAAAAATACTTCTCACTGAAGGAAAAGTTCTAATCACTTTAAAGTTGAGCTTGACCAGTTTAGGAAAAGTATTCTTCTGGATGCTGAATACAGCCCTCTGTTTCAGGCAACAGGCCAGCATGTCCTTTTAGCCCTACATCTAGCCACACCTTTCCCTGTACCCTGCAGTGTCCCTGAACAGCTTAAGGAAGAATACAAGAGCATACACATTATTGCTACCAAAACAAAAACAACCCAGGAGTTGTTGGGGTTGGTTTTGGTGGTTTCCCCCTTCTCCCCACCCCCTAATACAGGAAGAGAATAAGCTGCTCAAGTGAATTCTTCTGGGAATTATTTTACAAAGCAGAGGATCCCACCATCAGCTGGGACAGCTTTGTTTGCTTTCTGCTGACCTATTAGTGTAACTGCATCACTTCCAAAATCATTGCAAGTGTCAGCTTTTCCATAAATACTACACTACACACTAATACTAAAATCATTATCTTCACAGCACATTAAGGGTTTAAGTCTTTCACCACCACTTGTACTGAGACAACTGACTCAAACTTGTAAGACTTGTCCTCTGCATATGACGGAGATGCCACAAGCTGCATTTCAAACTCCTTCCACTTCCTTCTAAGTGCAGAGGAAGAAAGGACTACCAGATTTCTTTTCACCAGAGGGCGTACTTAAGATTAATCCAGCTCCTCAAACATCCTCCAAGAGGAGTTACAGAAGATAAATTCAACAGGATTCCATACCAGCTTTATGGACAGAAACTTTAAAACTCAGATTTGCAGTTGAATAATAATCCACCAATAGGACATAAAGGCTGCCACACGGCAGGCTGAGGTTTGTTTTATAAAGGCAAACAGGAAAAACTTTGAGCTAGTCCTAGAATTCAGAACAGAAACTATACGGCTTTACTACTTCAGCTGCAGGTAAACATTGGTGAAATAAGCCTCTAACAAGCCTAAGCTCAAAGCTTGATGAAAATACTTTTACTCTGTATATCCAGAGGGGAGAGAGCACTATTCTCCCTGTTACAGTTCACCAGCATCCTGCAGGCTCCAGCTTAAGACAGATGTTTTCTGTTAACACAGACAGCACTCAACAATTAAGACAGCCTTTCCTTTCCCAAGGGGACACTGATGAACAGACAGCTGTAAGTGTCTTCAGAGCTAGTTCAGCATTTTGTTTGGAAGACTTCTTTCCATATCATCATGATATCACCACATCATGTGCATACCCAGCATTGTCACAGCAGCAGCCAAAATTTGTTACACCAGTTACTGGGGCACANTAATCCAGCTCCTCAAACATCCTCCAAGAGGAGTTACAGAAGATAAATTCAACAGGATTCCATACCAGCTTTATGGACAGAAACTTTAAAACTCAGATTTGCAGTTGAATAATAATCCACCAATAGGACATAAAGGCTGCCACACGGCAGGCTGAGGTTTGTTTTATAAAGGCAAACAGGAAAAACTTTGAGCTAGTCCTAGAATTCAGAACAGAAACTATACGGCTTTACTACTTCAGCTGCAGGTAAACATTGGTGAAATAAGCCTCTAACAAGCCTAAGCTCAAAGCTTGATGAAAATACTTTTACTCTGTATATCCAGAGGGGAGAGAGCACTATTCTCCCTGTTACAGTTCACCAGCATCCTGCAGGCTCCAGCTTAAGACAGATGTTTTCTGTTAACACAGACAGCACTCAACAATTAAGACAGCCTTTCCTTTCCCAAGGGGACACTGATGAACAGACAGCTGTAAGTGTCTTCAGAGCTAGTTCAGCATTTTGTTTGGAAGACTTCTTTCCATATCATCATGATATCACCACATCATGTGCATACCCAGCATTGTCACAGCAGCAGCCAAAATTTGTTACACCAGTTACTGGGGCACATGCACCAGGCTGTACACAATGAACACAATCTAGTAAACATAAGAAAAAGGAAGACCTGTGCAGCAGAGGAACTTAACTCCTCCTCCCTGCCTGTTGATTCAAACTACGCCTAATTAAACTGGACTTCTCTGGCTAGCGACACTTTTAATAGTGTTAAATTGCAGGACCCTCCTCCCCCACAGACACACTCCACCCCACAAGATGGATCAATCCCTAGCACTCATGCCACCTCTAACTGACACAGTGCCCTGGATACCACTTTGCACAAACCAACTGGACAAGGACACAAGCAAGACTAAGCAGGTAAAGAATTGCCCTTCCCCAAAACACTGCTTGGGTCCCCCGCAAGACAAAGGGTTAATTCAAAGCAAGCCATGCATGCCCTAAAGAGAAAAGCATTTTAATCTGTACTAGGTTTATAAATAGCATCCAATAGCCAGACACCCGAGCGTTAACCCCCATTCCAGTCATGACAGCAGCCTGTTCCCTCCCCGCTGCGGATGCATGGTGGGGAGGCAGGGAGGAGGCTGTATCTATTCAACTAGGTCAGCCTTATTCTGAAGGGATTAGGCATGTAATCCAGCCCCTCCCGGGACAGGAGGGGAGGAGGGGCAGAACCGGCACTAACAGTGGAGAGGGAGCTCACAGCAGGATGTTTGCTTACACCATGGATTTGCCTTCCTGCCCGGGCGGCCTTGTCTGCTAACCCTGCCGGGCCAGAAAGCCCCCAGTTCTGGTTGCCAGCATTTCACACACAGGAACAGCTCGAGATGGAAGATCTAAGGAACATGTGATCGCAGACAACCCAGGCCAGAGCTGGAAGCATCTACTCTGCCATGCAGAGCCCACCAATAGGGTTAATCATACACAAGCTTGCACATGACATGGTATTTCTGAAACATCAAGTCAGTTTTGTTCAGCGCTCACTCCAAGAGGTTTTCAGCCACAGGAGATGTGAAGTAAGTCCATCCCTGACCCCTGATCTGCCCGTGCCAGTTTACATTTAGGTGAATATTCTCCACAGGTGAAGGACACAAAAACAGTGCAGATAATACTAGCATGCTGTGGGCCTTCACTCTTTGGGTCTCCACAAGCGGTTTTCCCAACATGGACCAGCGCTATTATGCTTATCTCTGTCATCAGTACAACAACTGTTTTTACAGCATATCTTCTCACAGGTCTCAAGGAGACCTTGTTCATCTTCAGGGTAGTTTTACAGTGCTGCCTATGCAGAACATGTTTCTGCTACTAGAACTCTTCTCATCCTCCTCTGGACACACTTCAATTGAGCTGCAGATGCGGCATCTGTAACAGCATGCACATAGCACACTATGATTAAGGTACAAGAGTGACCATTAAAAATCAGTACAAGCATTGAGAGCTCTCACTCCCTGTCCACTGACTGAACTGGGAACGCATAACTGCATGCACTTCCTGGTATCACCTTCCCTCATCACAGGTCCTAGACTAATTCCCTCCCAGCTTCATCCATTTCCAGATAATTGGTCTACACCCCTTTACCCAGAGAAAGAGTTATCCCAGGCTATTCAGTCACAGAGTCACAGGAACTAGAACTCTAAATATTGACCAGCACAACTACATGTGCACATACCCTCGTTCTCTGTGACCAACTTTTGAGTTTAAGTCTCCTGGTTACATTGGATAGACATAGTGCCACTTATGCCACAGAGAAGCCCTAGGCTTTTTAAGGACCACATGGCCTGCGGCTATTTCATATGGCCAAGCTCCAGGTGTAGTATTTAATTTTCTGATAAAGTAAAAGTCCCAGATGATGCAAAACCAGATCTAAGCCAACTAAGCAGCATGGAGACAGCATCCTCTGTCTTCCCATAGTTGCCTGTGACCTGAGAGTCACAGTATAAACCTAGCACAGCCTACTGACAGCTCAAGGACAGGAAACCAATGACAAGTCACTGGGCAACCTCTCTCTGCTTGGGCACACTTGGCACACAGCCTTCCTCCTCTTCTTCCTAAGAGCAGCTGCCTCATGCAGCAACAGCTGATGGCAACCCAGGCTGGTCAAGAGCCAGACTAGATCACTTTCTCTCCAATACCAAGGAGGGCAGACAGAACAGACCTGCAAATTAAGAGGGTAGTAAGAAACACAAGAAGCATTAGGAAGTGGGGAGGAAGGACAGACAACAAGTAGCAAGGTATTTACAAAACAGAGGAGTCATCTTCCCAGGGGAGGGACAACAAAACAAAACACCAAAAAACCCCCAAAGCCTTTAGTTTTCAGATTAGAGCAGACAAAAGAAAGCACGAAGGGTTAGAATACTTACTCTTTCAGTGATAATTACAGAGTGAAGGAAAATAGAGCCTAATAATCCTCCCTAAAAATTTCAATATACAGGTCCATTCAAGGTATTTGCAATAAATATTCTGAGGAGAAGCCAGGACAAGGTTGGGTGGCTGTTTCAGGAAAATGCATTAGAAACCTATCAGTGCACATCTCTAAGTACAATTGCTACTGCCTTACCTGATGAACAAACACATCTTCTTTGGTATCGTTTCTGTGAAAGAAAGTGACAAGTCATAAAAGTTTAGATTAAGAGACTTAAATAGAAATCTCTGACTTCACATGTAAAACCCTCCTTCCCCTAGCCTGTAGTACATCCCCTAGATTCCATACATTCTGTGTAAGTCTGTGCTACCAAGACCCCATCCTGAATTTCCACGGTCATATGCTTGACAACAGAAAGGACTCCCCACCCTTCAGAAGGGCAGGGGGGGGAACACATGGAGGTTCCCTGTAATCTTCTGGCAAACATTCAGTATTTTGTTTTGACATGGGGCAGAGGTAATAACTGGACTGCTTGCCTTTCACTATTCCACTCCCAAAAAAAACTTCCACAAGGGCTGCAACCTGAGCTGTTATCCCAGAGGTCAATCAAGACTATCAACAGGACTGGCCACAGCTGTTAACAGGGCTCTCCTTTCAGTGAAACTCAAAGCAACCATGCATAAGAGGTGTTAAGAGTCCACTGGAGGGGGACTCAGACATAAACATGAAGTTGTCTGGATTAGGCCAGCCAGTTCAGGCTTCCACATGCAAAACAGAAGACAGGTCTGAGACCTTGATTCTGTGTTCCCATACAACAGAAACATCCTAAACCTTGTTGTCTGGTCACCCAACTCCTCCTCTGTGGGAAGAACACGTGGGTGAAGGAGTTTGGGAAGATAATGCACAAACCAGAAGTTGTTGCACTGGACTAAAGTAACAGCAGACCTCAGTTTAGCAGGAAAGCTAACAAGTTACTACACCATGTCCAGCTGAAGGCTCTCACATCAACTGCTATGAAAGACTTCAAGGGTACTTCCTCATTTAAGCTTTTCTTCTAAGCCTACATAACACTGGATAGTAGTCTCGAGAGACTGGGATTAATACTGTACCAGAACTGGCTTCAGGTCCATCAAACAGGCCTCTTCCACCCCTTTCTAGTGTCCAGCTTACCCAAATCTACCCGCTATTTAATGGTTAAGGACTTGCAGAACAAAATAACTGGCTGGGTATGTCTTTTGCAAAACAAGCATTCACCATGCAGGAACTTCATTTTTCATAGAGCACACAAGACATCTAAGCCCCTCAACCCCACAGATATTCCAGCCTTAAAAACCAGAGTTTCCTCCAGTAACTCAGAAGTGTGGGTCTTCTGCACCTAAGGTCAGAGTGTGATCAGTATCACTTAAAGCTATCTGGCTTGTCAATGCCATTCAAAGGTTTGTTCATGTTCAGAGGAGAAGAAAACATACAAAGAGAGAATTTCTGTGAACCCAGGCCTGGAATATCTTCAGTTAGATGACACAGGAGAATCTCAATGTGTATTTAGAGTGGGTATTTTGACCAATCAGTTAAACACTTATTTTTATCCAAAAGTATTCCCCCTCATGCTCCAACCTTACTCCCACCTTTAAAAAAAGCCAGGTGGTCATGAAAACATACAGCTCATCAAAAGCTTAGTATGATTAAACATGAGAAACAAGTAACAGACCAAGTTTGTAGTGAGTTTCACCCATTCTGTTCTCTCCCCATACACACAACCTTAGCTGGAAGGTGGGGGAGGAAAAAAAAAAAGAAAGAGTCACCTGAGATGAGATGATATCCAAGTTTGTTGAATGCCTGGCCAAATCTGGCCATCAACTACATGAACCTTTAGTCAGGTCCTCAGATCTCTGTTGCACTTCCTAACACATGGCATGTTATTTGTACCATGAGTCTTAGTACAGTATAAATATGACTATCATAATTTAAACATACCTGTTGATAAAGCCATATCCATTTCTGACATTGAACCATTTGACTGTGCCAAGAACTTTGGTGGCTGGAAAGAAAAAGTTAAAGAAGTTACTCTGAAACCTAAGAAAGTACAAGAATGTTAGAAAGTTACTTTTATAATTGCACATGAAGTCACAACCAGACCTATTCTGTTCCCTTAACACTTACAGTGCACCTTCATCTCCCCTGCAGTTTATACTAACAAAGTAGCAGGATGAAGTGCTTTAACTTGCTGTTCTTCAGCCAGGAGTTTACCACACAGCACCTAGAATGAAGTCCAGCTCCATTTTTAGACTTAGCCATCCATCCCTTCTCTTTTTTATTTCTTATCCCAGAAATGGGCACTGAAGCTGAAAATCCCACAGCCATTCATCAGTTCTCTTTAGCTTAGTAGCTAGATACGAAACCCAGCTTAAGAAAGCTGTTTAAAACTCCCCTCTCTCTCAGACTTATCCTTTCTTTCTTCCTTGGAAACCTGAACCAGCCAAGGAAGCAGCATCAAGCACCATGAAATTCTCTCAAGTGGAGAGGCAGCACACTTATTTTGGACAAGCTCTTCCTTGTGCTGTCGACACCACTCTAACCAAACGAGATACCACAAGATGCTATTCTTTTGTCAGTGCCATTCCCTTCGTCTAGAGATCTTCTATGATTTACCAGCTACAAGCTGACCAACTTTACGTTCCAAGGCTTCTAGGATCAAGACAAGCTCCTGTCTCACACAACACCAAAACTGTATCTTGGTTAGAAGCCATACTGCAGTGTCTTATAGGATCTGGCTAAACCTGTTCCTCCGACATATAGGAACATGTAGGAGGAACTCAACAGCAATGGAGGCAGTTCAACCTCTCCTTCCCTCTCAGCAACTGGGTGGAAGCCACAAACTTGTATTTTTCAAATCCGTAGAAAAGGGAGGATTTTGGGCTCTAGACCTTAATAGATGTTACTTATTACATAGCATTACCACAACTATCTAAGCAATCCAGATACTACTTACTTGGAAAGGGTCTAGTCACCTACAGATGACTGCTTGTTAAAAACCTTACATATTGTTTCGTGGGTGGGTGGTGAACCAAAGGGGCAACTGAAAGCAAAATAGTCTAGAGAACCTCCAGTTCATAAGTCCACCCCAGTCTGCCAGAGACAAGAAGAACACACGGCAAATCGCAACCTTCACCTGCTCTACACCTGCATTCTTCAGGTCCTAAACATCCACTAGATGACAGAGCTACACAGACCTTTGGTCTCACACGGTCTTGCCATCCTTATATATCCAGCTGATAAAAAGAGTAACCTCTTCCACCTCCCCTGAATACAGGGCTAAAGTAGGAATATTTGCTGATAGTCCATTGTAGTACTGTTGCTATTACTGAAAGTAGTAACAGGCCATTTCTCATTGCACTTCTAGAAGTGAAGGTTTTAGTCTTAATACAATTTTTTATCAGAAAGTGTTCATATTGAGATGCAGCAAAACAATGTTAAGGCTGAGCCAGTATTAGAAAAAAGTGTTCCACCTGGTACTGCATCCATTCCCAAGACTTCTTATTTACAGAGATAAAATGCCTAAGTTTCACCGCCTAGCACTGATCCAGTAACAATAATGTTGATGCTGAAGACAGTTTACAGTTGTGCTTTTAGGTTTAGTTTCACAGGGACAACACTATGCACAGACGCTTATTGCTACCACAAAGGCATGGGCTACATTCAAGGGCTCACTTGGCTAAGACAAGTCAGCAGCAGAAAAAGGAGAGGGAGGGAGCACAGAAACAGGTGCCAATAGCACATGAGGGTTTTAGCCTGCTTTAAGAAACAAGGCTAATACCACTGATTCCCCCACCATCATCCTTTTCCTCCCTCGCAAAATAGCTACTGAATCTGTTGGCCTATTTCAATCAGATTAGGAAAAGGGTGAGAATCCTAGGAAGCCTGACAAAAATCCTCAGAGGAGTCAGAAAGCTAGTGGAAGGGCAGGTAGTCAAAACTCGCTCTACATAGCCAGCTGGCTGCTAATAAATGAAGCCCCCACACAGCCTCAGAGCAACACTGCTCCTTTTGCACAAGCTGCCAGAGACCAGGGGTAAGTCTCCAATATATTCCCTAAGACAGCATCCTGGGGAAATACCATTACCTACCCACACAAGTTTTACAGTCTCCCCTAAGCATTACTGTGGGGGGAAGAATGTCAGACAAAATAGCATTACACATGGCCATGGTGCAGCCATTGTTAAGCTGGAGCTGTCACAGAGGGGAGATCAAGCAAGCTGGAGCACAAGCCCAAAAGCAACCATAACCAGTTTTACTGACAAGTCAGAGAAAGCAGTTGATGTGACGATGCCCATCCCACCAGCAAGGGAAAGCTCGCATATTTCCACAAGACATTGTACTCTCCTGCTATCAGAGGAAACAATCCTCAGCTACTCCTACCCATGCCAAAATAGCCTTTTCATTAGTTTTAACAACAAAAGCCAAAGCTGCCTGTGACCAAGAGAGAAGAGAAAGTTGACTAACCTTTATCCCCAATTCCTAGAAGTCAGACATTTGGATACCCTGGGCAAGCACCAGACCTTGCTTCTAATGGGATCTTTGTAAGAGGAGACTCAATTGAATATAATTGAAGACCATTAGTAGGGACACTTGAGGTAGACTTGAACGTAAGTCCGTTTTCAATTAGCATTATCAATGATCATTTTCCTTGCAACTCCTGCTAGAAAGCTTGCCTAGCAACAAGGCCAGTGTGCAAAACCATCACCACAATGGTTTTCTTTTTCCTACTAGACTAGGAAAGGCACTTGTACCTCCACTTTTTTTTAATCTCTAAGCAATAGCAAGAGGTGAACAAGATAAAAACATTACCAAGAATGAAGCAAACCATGTTAATGCACGGAGCAGCCAGATGTACCAATGGATATGGACGGGCCTCAAATGATTACTGACTAATCGGGTACCAGAACAGGGGAAAACCACGTAAACCGTACCTCCAACTTCTGTTTTGCTAGAATCCTTCCTACCTCAGCTCCAGAGGAATCCTTTACCTCACTCCATCAGCTCCTGCAGCAAGATCTCAGTCCTCCCTTACTGATGTTTGGGGCTCTTGCACTAGTAGCCAGCCTCAGCTTTACCTTACTAACCTCTTGAAGTTACGCAGTTATAAAGAGCGGATCCCTACTTCCGCTGCAGATTGAAGCCTCGTCCTTTTCAACAGGTTGACGCTGCATAATCGCCATAAAGAAACACTAGCTACGCACTGGGCTGGAGCGCAGAGATAACAACTTGGCACTTTGCTTACCTCCTTATCGATAAAGTAGAAATTTAAAAAAACCCAAAACACTAACCCTTGAGGCAGAATTAAAGGAGTATGTTTCACAGACGGGAAAGTCGTGCTAAGACCTTAAGATTCAAGGAGAGGCACACAGGGGTTAGCAGCAACCCCCTTCTTCCACGGGGGATGCCCCTGCAGGGCACGGGGCCGGGGGCAGGTGCCGGGAAGCCCGTCAACATGGCTGCACTTCACTCACTATCCCCGCCCGACCCCGGAGAAGCGCCCGGGGCCGCGGTCCGCGGCCCCGGGCC
>VZSC01015633.1:188767-198951 GCA_013398225.1 Steatornis caripensis
CTTTTGTGTCATCAGCAAACTTGGTACACTCTGCCCTAACACCCAGATCATTAATGAAGATGTTGGACAAGATTGGACCCAGTATTGACCTCTGAGATAGAGCACTACTTACTCCCGTCCAACTAGACTTTGTGTCACTGATAACCACCCTCCAGCTGTTCAGCCAGTTTTCAATCCACCTCACTGCCTGCTCATCCAGCCCACACTTCAACAGCTTCTCTGTGAGCATCATATGGGAGACAGTGTTGAAAGCCTTACTGAAGGCCAGATTGACAATATCCACTGTTTTGCCCTTATCTACCAAGCTAGTGATGTCACCATAGAACTTTATCAGGCCGGTTGAGCGTGATTGCCCCTTGGTGAATCCGTGCTGGCTACTCCCAATAACCTTCTTGTCCTTCATGTGTCTGGAAATGGTTTCCGTGATTCGTTGCACCATCACTTTCCCACAGATCTTGGTAAGGCTGACCAGCCTATAATTCCCTGGGTCCTCCTTCTGCCCTTACTGAAGATAGGAGTGACATCTACTTTCCTCCAAGTCCTTAGGCACTTCTCCCAGTCACCATGATCAATCTAAGAGTATCAAGAGTTGCCTTGCAATGACATCTGCCAGCTCCCTCAGCACTCGTGGGTGCATCCCATCAGGGCCTATGGACTTATGCATGTCCAGCTTGCTTACGTATTCCCTGATCTGATCCTCTGCCACCAAGGGTACATCTTCTTTGTTCCAGCCTTTCTGATCTCTGGGACCTGGGATTCCTGAAGGCCAATTTTGCTAGTAAAGACTGAGGCAAAGGTGGATTCAGTACCTAAGCCTTTCCCATGTCTGGTGCCTCAAGGTTCTCTATCTCACTCAGCAGTGGGCCCACTTTTCTCTTCCTTTGGTCACCCATGTACTTGTACAAGCTCTCCTTGTTGCCTTTCACACCCCTCAACAGATTAAATTCCTTTTGGGCTTTGGCTTTCCTAACATCATCCCTGCATGCCTGGACAGTGTCTTTGTATTCCTTCCAAGTTAAGCTTGCTTCCACCTTGTGTATGCTTCCTTTTTAAATTTGAGTGTCTTTCACTTCTGTGGGCCAGGAGCCCCTAGTTCATCCATGCATTTTTGCCTGATTTCCTGTTCATCAGGATGGACAACTCTTGAGCTTGGAAGAGGTGATAGCTGAATATCAACCAGCTTTCTTGGGACCATCTTCCCTCCAGAGCCTTATCCCATGGGACTTTCTGAGCAAATCTTTGAAGAGGCTGAAGTCTGGTCTCTCCCCAGGGTTATGAGTTTTCATTTTGCCCTGCTCCCTCCTCTTAGGAACTCCACCATCTCATGGTCACTGCAGCAAAGGCTGCCTTCAACTTTCACATCCCCAGTGAGCCCTTCCTTGTCCGTGACTATGCAGGCCAGCAGAGGATCTGTCCTCATTGGCTCCTCTATCACTTGGGTCAGGAAGTTGTCATCAGTGCTCTCTAGGACTGAAGTCCTCCGTGAGGGCAGGGCCTGGGCACGTGAGGCTGCTCCTATCTGTCTGTATAGGGCCTCATCTGCTTGTTCTTCCTAGTCAGGTAGCAGACACCCCATTACAAGGTCACCCATACCGGTCTGCTCTTTAACCCTTGTGTTTCTTGCATCCTTGTGTTGGCTCATCATCCATCCTCAGGCAGAGCTCCAGGCACTCCAGATGCTCTCTCACATAAAGGGCAACTCCAGGTCTTCACGGCCTGTCCTTCCTAAAGAGCCTGTATCCCTCCATTGCAACACTCCAGTCATGGGAGCCATCCCAACACACCTCCGTGAGACTGTAGCCCTGCAGCTACACACATCTCTAGCGCGTCATGTTTATTGCCAATGCTGCATGCATTGGTGCACAGGCACTTCAGAGAGGCATCCCAGCACACTCCTTTCCCCAAAAAGGGTCTGAGTTTTTATTCCATAATGCTGCCTTGTCAGCATTTCCTTGCTTACGTGTAAATGCTTGGGTTTGGCTTAAACCTTGATTTGTTGATTTTGTGCTCCCTTTTGTTCACATCTTCCCAGCCCCCTTGCTCATCAGCCCTGTGCATCACTCCCTCACTGGGCTGCTGGTGACTCTCTCTCCTGCATAATTTGTAGTTTAAAACCCTTGTTACCAGACCAGCCATCCTGCTGGCAAGGATGCCTTTGTCCCGCTTAGTGAGGTGGTTCCCATCTCTCCCAAGCAGATGTTGATCCTCAGACAAGGTCCTGTGGTCATAAAAACCAAAACCCTGTTGCTGACACCAGCTCCTCAGCCAGTCGACGCACAGTAGCCTCCTCTTCCTCCTCGCATTCTTTGCTTGCACCGGCAAGGTGGAGGAAAGTAGCATCTGGGCCCTGATGCCCTGACTATCACCCCCAGAAGGAACACTGTTTGCAGAAGATGCTTTTCTTTTTTAAGTGTCTGAAAATTTCTAGAAATGACTAAAAATTATTTTCATGCCTTTCTTTCCTAATGAACAGATCCACAGCACATCAACAACATCCTTCTGAATTGTAGGTGGTGGTAATAGCAATCTAAGACACTGTTTAAGTTGCTCATAACTTGGCCAAGCTGTGATAGCTTGGACTGAAATTTGTACTTTTAATTCAAAAATTTCAGTAAGAGATACTCAGTCCTGACAATGAGATGAGGGAAAAATAGTTTTTTTCCCCTCATTTGAATTTGTCTTAGGACTTGGCTTTGTAAGTTACAGTGACTGTGCTTTTGAATGGAAAGTTGAAATTTAGCTGTGATTGATAGAGGTACGTGTTTTACAGTTCCTGTTCAGGGGGGACAACAAAAAGAACCCATCAAAACTACTAGCAATCAAATTTCAGCAAGTAATGAAGTTCTGAAGAAATATCTTTAGCACATGGTGAGTAGAGAAGTGATCTGAAGGCGCTGTCTGGGGGTGTGCCCAGCATGATCCAGCTCTTGCCTGCTGCGTTTATCCCGTATCTGTCACTCCTGCATGAGTACCACAGGACACTCCAGCTGGGGACAGCTGACCTGGTCGCTCTTGCAAGTGCAATTCCTCTGGATCACTGTGGCACCAGTCACCAGTGTTCGGAGAGAGAAGAATATCCGATCAGTGCTCTTCCGTGTGCCTCCTCACATTGTAACAAAGGCAGAAAGCAGAGGATGGCTGGGAAGCATGGGCTACGCTGAACGCAAGACCAGGGACTGAAACATCCAGGGTGAAGACACTTGTCATGAGGGCATGAAATACTGGGGGCAGAAGCCAAGAGAAACAGTGGCCAAGACAGAGCAGAAAGGCCTGGTGATGGGTCTTTCATACCCCTCTGATTCGTACTCCATGTGCTTTGCATGCTGCTGCTGCTCCATCTCCCTGAATGGAAGGTGTCCGAGCTGAAGCCCTGTGCAGCCAGACCTCTCCTTGCTCAGGTTAGTCAGAGCGGCTGTGTGGGACAAAAGCGCTATTCCCCAGCCTGGGGTTTATTGCTGTTTTACTTTTGGAAGGGAACTGAAACCCATTTGACATAAGACAGTAAAGCTGCGAAGTTAAGCAAGGAAAAGTTAAGAAATACTAGGAATTAGATTACTTGTATGCTTGAATTTCGGCCCCCTTAAATGTAGGTATAATTATGTATTTCTTAATTAGATGATCACGTATTCTTCTTCCCACAAGATCCTGCCTTTTTTCAGCAAATGAGCTGTTTATCAATAGTCCCTTTCATCCTCCTCCCTCGATGTGCAGCTCAAGCTATTATTTAGTGCATGTTATATAAGCCTCAGACTAGATGCAGAATTATTCACTCGCTTTTGTCTTTGGGATCTTGTGGGGCTTTTACTGTTACGCACCCATGGATCACAAGCATTGATCAATGTGTTTTATCCAGCATCACATGCAAACAGCTGGAATTAGCATCTCCATTCCGGGAATGGGGAACAGCGGCAACAAGAGATTAATGCTACTGTTTTCAGGTATCTGCTGATTCTGGGTAGCTGCTTTGAACATACATGCATTTCTTTTCCAGGGAACTTGCTTTTTTTACAAGTTGGGTAGGACATGAGACGCCTGCATGAGGCTGGGTGGGACATGTGGCATGGGGGCTATTTTATGGGGCTGTTCTATGTCCCTGGCTTCAGAGGAGGTTGCTCCTGCAGGTCCTGAGTGAGAGGAGATGTCTTGCTGCAGCGCTGGGACAGCAGCCTGGCCTCTGTGGAGCAACTGGGTTTGAACCCCATCTTATCTTGCTGTTTCGCACTGGGGAGCATAGGTCGTCATGTCCTGTGAATTTCTCTCCTTCAGTGATATCCCTCCCATGCTCTTTGTGGGCAGCCTGGGCACTCAGCTCCATCTTCTGAACCCTGCAAGACTGTCTTGTGCAATCCTAGCCTCTGGAGTCCTGTGATAACCTGAAAATCTGTGCTTTCATTTCTTTGTGCAGAACCTGCTTCCTCAGATGGCTTTGGAAAAGAGCTTGAAATTTACTGTTCAAGGCTTAAATACCAAAAGACAGATCAGAAGTGATAAAATTCATCCTTGTTCTAAAAAGTTCATTATTTTAAACCAACCACAGTGAGTTTGGAGTGCTGGGAATTGGCAAGAGTATGCCAGAAGAGTTCTAGATCAGATAGGTAGAGTCTATTTGATGGTTTATGGACACAAATAACATTTTCCACGTATAAAGTAGCTCTTTAGGGGCTTCAGGCTCTACTGAGCAATCTGAGGGGAAAATGGGAGTTTTGAAGATTTTACAAGGTGGATGGTGTGCAAAGTGGCTACATTCACCTGTCTGTAACAGGACACACTGATCCAATAGGGTAGTTCAAAAAGCAGATTGAGCTAACAGGTTTTGTAATTAGAAAATGTGGTGTTCACTGAAGCAGAAACATTTTGCAAGTACAAATCAATTTCTGTAATTGTATTTCTTGGAAAAAAATGAGATAAGACCTTTCAATAAACTGGAAAGGTCCTGTTTCAACAATTGCAGAAACTAATGTTTCGATATAGCATTTCCAAATAATTTCATGTACTGAAATTATTTTATGTAATACAAAAATAATGTTGAAATGGTTTTTTTTCTTAACAGATATTATTTTATAAAATACATCTAGAAATACTCCCTTTTCTTCCAGTTTTGGAAAGGAGAGACATTTAAACCTGCAGAATTTCCTTTAAAATGGAAAAAATCTGGTCTTCCCAGGTCTACTGGACAAGTAAGAGACTTATTTGGCCTTAACCCTGAATTTAAACCATACATTTTTTCATTTATAAATGGTCCTTTAGTGTGCTTTTATACACACTCTGGAGTAATTGGGATGTTGTCTTCACTGCTGCCTGTGCCTGTGTTGACATTGTCATAAAATTGATAATGCAATGATCTACCACAGGCAGCTCATTTAAACTCTCTACTTGCCTTCCTTCTAGAAAAATTAAAGTTATAGCATTTATTTATAAAATAAAATTTAAAGAGTCAGAAAATCATGAACTAAAAAATGTAGCACTTGATCCACCGAGTCAAGTGGAAAAATGGGTTTGGAATTAAGCCCAAAGTGTATGGATGGATCTAAAATGTAGAGGATTGATTGATCTTAATTACTTTTACATTGCATTTTATATTGTCAACAGCTACTTCTTAAGTAAAATCTTTAATACTGGACTGAAGGCAGTTTTACAAAATCCAGGAAGTTGTTTGGGTTTTGGTTTTTATTGTTTTGGTTTTTTTTTGAAGGCTTTCGTTAAGAAAAAACAACTTACACTGACTTTGATGGAAACTATTGATAGTCTTGTGAATCCTTTAATCTAGAAGGAATCAAAACTGTTTGTAGATTAAGTATCTGCAGGTTTCAGCAGTCAAATGCAAAATGCTGCTGTTTGCTGCTCCACCAACCTGTGTCCAGAATACATGAACGACATAAGAGGGAAGTAAAGAATTTCTTTCCCATTATGGCTGTGGAAGGTGATCTTGGGAAATACAACAAAGTTACTGTGGTGGGAAAGTAAAAAAGGCTCCAGAAGTCATTGTCCCTTGATCTTCATGTTGTCCTGCAAGCACTGCCCTGCCCACTCTGAGAAACATGATGTTGAACCTGAGAAAAAAGTTTTCCAGTGGACAATTTGTGAGAGAATGCTGTGAATTGAGATCACATCCATTAATAATTTCAGGCAAAATAAAATTAACAAAATACTTCAAAATTCTCAAAGAATCCATTTGAATATGTTAAATGTGTCTGTAGCTAGTCAGTATACCTGCTTCAGCACAGCACACCTGCTTCAGCATGGCAAGTGAAGAACAATCCATCCCAAAATAACCCATACCTTGGCACTAACCTGGGAAGTGTTGGTTCGAATTCACTCTTAGGACTGCTGTCTTCTACCACACAAAGGATGTGTTTCAAACCTGGTTGAAGTACCCAATAATTATTGTATATAAGCAATTTTGGATCATTCCAGATGGAAGGACTGAAAAGAGCTGTCAATGATTTTGATCAGGATTTGTGTATTGTAAAATACTAAAAAATTTTTTAGCAAAATCATTTCTATTATCTGGCTATCTGTGAGACACAAAGAACCTGGTTCCAGGGCAGAGCTGAAAGACATGAACTTGAGAAAAAGCTGCTGCTGCTGAAGAATGAGAATTTCTTTGCTAAAGAGATGAAGGACCTGACCAGCGGTCAGTGAAGGAAACATTTCTGCTGATGGATTGACATCTACAAAGTTTTGATCAGATGCCGAGTGTGTCAAAAACTGGGTAGCTGGCTAGGCTTAAATATATTACTGTTCTACCATAGAAATATGACTTTTAATGAAGAAACTGAGGAAAGAGTTTAGCACGTGCTTGCTACAGGTATTCTCGGTCTTGCTTGGTGGCTGGGGAGCCTCCGCTGACTCACCACCCCGGCTCAGTGTCCTGCCACAGTTACCCTGCAGAAGTGGAGCCAGCCCTCTACATTCCTGTTCTCTGGATGCTCCCTTGTATCGTTGCTCCAGCCAAGGCATCTTGCAGTGTCTTAGGGGTTAAGGTGACATANCCGCTGCCTCACCACCCCGGCTCAGTGTCCTGCCACAGTTACTCTGCAGAAGTGGAGCCAGCCCTCTACATTCCTGTTCTCTGGATGCTCCCTTGTATCGTTGCTCCAGCCAAGGCATCTTGCAGTGTCTTAGGGGTTAAGGTGACATAAGGCAAATGCACAATAGGCAGTGTTATTCTAATGGAGTATAAAGTGTTTCTGGAAGGACCTTATCGAGATAAGGAACTAGCTCACTAGAGCACTGAATTGTGTAGTGACAGTCACACCGGCTTGCTTCCGGATCTTTGTTTATTTACCATTTTAAAAAGACTGGATGACAGCCAGCTGTTGGCTCTGGGAGAAGGCAAAGGAACAAGATGTGTACATTGGCAAAGGACTTTGCAAGTTGTAATTTGTGTTATAGTGACAAACAAGTACAGAACACAGTACCTAAATTTCAACTCAGAAAAACATTCCTCAGCCACATACACACACCACAAACCACACATTCACAAAATCAACTGCACATAAAACACAGAGACCACAAACAAAGAGAACTATACCCAGCACATCCTTTCTTAGGTTACAGGCGAACATGCATTTGGCTGCACTACAAAACAAAAACTCAGATTGGCAGAACCCCTCGTCACCCCTCCGGGCTTGGTCAAGTAAGACAAGCTGAGAGTAGCCACCAGAGATCTGTGGGGAGCCTTGATTGTACTAAGGTGGGGAGCTGCAGATCAAACCTCAGGCAGAGGCTTGGCACAAGCACCTCGGCTCAGTACAGTGAGAAGGGTTGAGATGAGAAAGTAACGGAGAGGTGCAGAACATGCTGCACTCCCTAGGGGACATGAGAACAATCTTCTTTTGTCCTCCAGCATCTCTCTTGGAAATGGTTTTTCCCTTGCATTTCATGATTATTTCTAAAGTAATGAGCATTGACTGCCTTTGTAATTTTTTTTTACAGTGACAGTCTTCATGTCGCTAGGGAAAGTACAGTGGCAGTAGGATCAGGATATGAGTGGAAAAGAATAAAAGGAATGTAAACTTGACTTCTAACATCAACTAAATAACACACTCAGAGGACTATGTTGCCCAGGAGTATCCTCTACCCATGCACTTTGTAGAAAGTGAATTATATGTAAGTACTATACCAAGATTAAGAATAATAATAAGAAAAGAACACACTCAGAGGAGTGGGTCTACCCAGGAGTATCCTCTACTCATGCACTTTGCAGAAAGTACATTATGTGTAAGTGCTGCACCAAGACGAAGAATGCTGTGACATCTGCCTGTGGCACTAGATTGTCCTGTTGCCTCTCATGATGACTGAAGACTACAGAGGTAATAAGTTCCTTCTCTACTCCTGAGTGTGCCATCAGCTTTTTTTTCTTTCTTGTCCTCAGGGAGTTTTGTGGAGGAAGTATGGTGTTAAAGCAGACTTGGACACTGTGATTCAATTCTTAAGTCTGGGGCCTGCTCATCTGAAACAGGCTTTCTCCTTTTTCTCTGAGCCTGCTCCCACTAGCTGTAGGATATGTAGGGTATGACTGCACACGCCTAAAGGGTAAATGGGTTGGGAGATCCAGCGCAAGTCATTAAAGATTTTTTAAAAGTTAAAAGTGGCAAGTGAAGAGGGGAGTTGTCTGAGCCAGTGCAAAAGGTTTGTAATTAGGAAAGAAAGCATTGGAAGAAAGGAAAGTTATCCTGGCCTGCAGGGCAGATATCTGCAGGCAGGTGGTAACTCCATGCCTGGCAGAAGGAGAACTGCTGATTGCTAAGTAGTTCAATAAAAACAAGTGTCAGACTCCGTGGGGGTGGGAAAAAATACCATTTAATTTAAAGCTAAGTTGCATTAAAGCAAAGCAGACCTCCAAAGAATAGACTGTATAGAGGAATCCTGCTCTGCCAAGTAAGAAGAGAAGTGTCTAAGTTGTGACCTAATACAGTGCCTTTTCACTAGGCATTTATAGGACCCTGTGAAATGCATATGCTCCAGGAATGTCTCCTGTCTAAGTTGCAACATGAGCTAAATGCTGTTGGACTGACAACAGCTCCCAGCGGACTGACAGCCCAAGATAGCAAGGCTGCTTTTCTGGGAGGTTGTGTTGCTCCAACATGGAAAAGGCTGGATTTGGAACCTGCTCTCCTCTTCTGTTCTGACACCAGGAGCACCAGTGCGTTCAGGTGGGTATACCTACTTGTGGTTGCGTGTAAGAGGGGAGAAGAAGAAATCCATCAAGGGCCAACCTTAATAAAAATCCATCCAGTCCTGCTTCCCTTTATCAACAGCAAAAATCAAAGCATTGACCTTTTCTGAATGATTTCTACTTGACTTAATGCCTATCTGATCATTTACAAGACACTAATTAAAGAGTTACAACATTAACTGCAGTGGTAGAGCAGGGCCAGTTTCCTGAAGTGATGAAACCAGCCAATACCCAAATGATGTTATTGCCTGACAGCACGTATAAAGAGTGGCAGACCGCAGGATGCTGTTGTCCAAAGAGACGGTTGCTTTCCTTCACTTGATAGAACTTCAAGGTGTTTCTTGGAGCCATTTTGCTAGTCCTGGCTGCAGGTTAGGCCACAAAACTGTAATGCTCTGGGATTGACTCTCAAGATGTCTATTGGCCCCTTTTATAAAGTCCTGTTTTAAGTTAAACTTTGAAAGGGTTGTGGTTTTTTTTTTACAAACAAAAACTTTGCTTCAAAACAAAAAATCAGAATTCTTTGTTTTCAAAACACTGAAATGCAATCCTTGGCTCTGCTGGATTGTCTTTTCTTTAGCCAAGACTTATCTCCAAATAGGGCCCTAACTTGCCATTGCACAGTTAATCCATTCCAAAAGCCCTCTCTGCTGCTCCCTTATTGGTACACTGCTGTTCCACTCCATATGAAGTGCCATGCATCTCATGAGTGACCCTGCTGACAGAAGCAACTAAGCTCTCCTGCCCAAGCCTCTCGTGGTTTGTGATGATTACAAAATTTTGGGGATGAATGCCAGCCATCCTCATGAACATGAGGGACATTTCCCTTCACTCCACCCCACCACTGTGAGAAGATGTGAGTCAGTGATGGAATTTACTTTCCTCTGAAAACATGACAATCAGGACAATCAGGGCAGCAACAAAGGTTTCTTAACAGCCTCCCAAGATGAGAAGCAGAAGGCCAACCACCTCAAGGATGAGTATGACTACAGTGGATCCTTGT
>VZSC01015633.1:209675-220872 GCA_013398225.1 Steatornis caripensis
CTGATGAGGAAAGGCTGAGAGACCTCAGTCTGTTCAGCCTGGAGAAGGCTGAGAGGGGATCTGATCAATGCTTACAAGTATCTAAAGAGCGGGTGTCAAGAGGATGGGGCCAGACTCTTTTCAGTGGTGCCCAGCAACAGGACAAGGGGCAATGAACTGGAGCACAGGAAGTTCCACCTGAACATGAGGAAGAGCTTTTTTACTGTGAGGGTGACAGAGCACTGGCACAGGCTGCCCAGAGGGGCTGTGGAGTCTCCTTCTCTGGAGATATTCAAAACCCACCTAGATGCGTTCCTGTGTAACCTGTTCTAAGAGAACCTGCCTTAGCTTGGGGCTTGGACTAGATGATCTCCAGAGGTCCCTTCCAACACCTACCATTCTGTGATTCTGTGTAAATGGAAGTGTTGCAGTTGTATAACATCCTATAACCACATCTTTGACAACTTAATTTAACAACACTGAAAAAGTTCCTGCTCTTGTTTATTTTGGCCTTGCCATCTGGTGAATTCATATATGCTAGACTTGCTAACCAGAAGTGTCCTATACTGTCCCTACAATACAAGTGTGTTTGGACCAGTATCTTTCTCCCAGTTGGCCACAGCTAGTTCAAAGCTGATCAGTCTGTATGTGTATGATTGGTTTTCCTGATGTGCATCTCTGCATTTTTCAACAAAGAATGAATGAGTATCTGCTAGTTTGTGGTCCAGTTACTTAGTATCTCTTAACTCTTCATAGCCTGCTTTCGTTTTTACGGTCCTAAACAAACAGATTTTGCACCCTTCTGTTTACCCAGTTTTCAGCATCATTAACAAGTATGTAAGACACAACAGGCTACAGCAAAGTTCCATTTAGGAGATAAACGGTCACTTTCATCCTTGGGAAAGTGAAGCATGTATTTCTCATCTTTACTTGTTATTCTTTACTAGACAATACTACAGAAAACAACCTTTTTTACTTCATTTTTCTTTTCCTTGGGATGCTCCAAGGGATTTCCTTGTAAACATTTAAAAACATCAAAAATATTATGTAAATCAGATTGCCTTGCCTATATGCAGAGTTCCAGCACATTGATGAGTCATGATTGCACTTCTTAAAAGCCATGTTTGCTCTTCTCCTTACATTCTATTAATATCTCATCAACTAATCCTTCCATTTGAGACAGGTCTTCTGTTGAATCCCTCATTAAGAAAAGTTCTGATGTAGGAACCTCCTTAACCTTCTCCACAATATAGGCCAAGAGGTTCCTTGTCTTTTTTTTTTTGCCACACTTTTGTTGTTTAATATTTCCTTTCAAAAACATCATCAATTGGCCCTACTGGCACTCAGGCAGGATTCCTCGCTCTTAAGATTTAATGATCAGCTAATTTCTATGCCATCATGGGGAAGGTTTTCCTGAATTTTTCTCCCTCCAGATTTTAATAGTGGTTTTGTAACTTATTTGCCAAAGTATGTGTTCTTTCCTACTTTGTTTGCTTGGACAAGTTTTCAACTTCTTGCAGGACTGCTTATTAGTCTTTTGGGTTGCTTGGCCTTCCAGACTTTAGGAAGAAAAAAATTAGGAGAGAGTCTTTTTGAAATATTTTCCTTGAGCCTTTCCCTGATCGCTTTTTAACTATATTGATGCTGCTTTTGAAGTATTTAATAATTTTATTTGATGGCATTAATTTCCTTGTACCTGCTCTCTGCAGTTCTTTCTGAAAGTTAACTGCATTTTACTGCAGTTATGTCAAAGACTGCTTAGAATGTGTACATTTTTGGCACTGACATGACCTTGGATCTGTTCTCCCAAGGCTGATGGCATTATTGACATCTGTTACTGTAATTGCAAATCTCACTTTCTGTCAGATGTCACAAATTATTTGGGACTTGGGTTCCTGTCTTTATTAGTATTTTTGCTAGGTTGATCTTTCCCTTGAAATCTGTTACTACCATCTTTGTGAATAAATTAGAAACATGAACAGATTTAAAACTAATCATTCACTGTACTGATCTATTATTACTCAGTGTCCTGAGGCTTAACTGCAAATTCTGAAGATTTTTCAGTCAATTTTTGAGTAACTATTGTGTTAAGGCACAGCTGCTGCTGCCCTCCACTGGCTGAAACCTCTGTATACTAAAGCTCCTTACTCCAGTTGCAAAAAAACTGAATGCGCCACTTTCAGTGCAAGAACAGAAGTGAAGGTGTTTTTCAGAGACTGCTCTTAGCATGGCAGGGCGAACACTGACACTGATTTATTTCAATACAGATTCTAACAATATTAAAACACGAAGAAGATTCAAAGCAAGTTTTACAAAAGGAGTCCTACCCTACAAAACTAATTCTATACTTTAGGAATCAAATCTTCCTGTGATGAAGCTGAATTTGCCAGCTGATCATCCAGGATTCTTCACTCTGTGCACGTCTTTCTATAAGGGAAGAGAAGAAAAAGAGTTAGATATCAAATAATGAGGTCCTGGGGTAGCTTCCAACTGTCCCAGCATGATGTAACACTAAGGGACTGATCCATCTGTTGGGAGACACTATGGTTATCTGCTAATCCCCTTTGCCTTACAAAGATTCTTTAAAAAAATGTGCAGACAAAATGCACAGTTATGTTAGTTTGGATGCGCACAAAAGTGTTCACTTACAAGGCTGATCTTGTTCTCCAGCATTTTCCTCACCATAGATGGATCCCTCTGTAACAAGACATCAGAAGGGTCACACTGCTGGACATTTCTCCCCTACACACACCCAGAGAAGGTAACAATACAGCCCCATGCCCTGAGCTGCCAAGCAAGACACAGTGATACCCGAGGGGCTTGGCACAGCAGGGTAGTCGTGTGTTGGGGTAGCATAAAAACAGGATGCTCTGGAAGATCCCAGGCTGCCTTTTCAACTAAAAGGGTTTATTACCTAAAAAAGCAGCGATATAACAAGCAATCCTAGGTAATTTTAATCCACCCAAACACACCTCAGTTTATGCTTTTCTTTCCATCCAAATAATCAATTCCAGATCTAGACATGTCCGATCAGATACGGCAGCCTGAGCCCAGTCACTAATGAGCCAGGACCCAGATATGAACTCGAGGTAACAACTTCTGCACTTCCTTGTGCACATACAACTTTCTAAACTTCCAGCGGTGGGAGAAGATCGCTTTTTTTTTTTTTTTTAAATCAGGCAACAGAGCTCTGTGTTCAGATCATGAAGATCTGGGATATCCAAGTTGATCAAGATCCTGAAGCATACAGATTAGGTAACATCTATACAAGCAGAAGAGGATTTTTTTCTGTAGAGGAGAAGATAAAAAATTAAAAAAGGAACAGAAAGAAAAACTCACGTGGACTCCCAATCACAGATCCTTCATTCAAACTGATGCTGTGCTCAACTGATGGCACAAGAAAAAGGTATTAAAAAAAAGACAAGCAAAAAACCCAAACCAGTGAAGCCTTTTACACCAGTAAACTCTTTTATATTTTATCTTTATAACAAAGTACTCTACAATTTGTTCGGTCTTTTTCCTTCCTTACTTGATATGAGGTATCCAAAAGAAGATTACACAGAAGCCAGGCAGCATTGGTAACTGGCACACAACGTGGACCACCCGGCACTGGCATGCAGGACCTGATGCCTCTCCAACTATGCTGTGTTTGCAGGAAGAAGGAAGATGCAACTACAATGTCCTATAAGGGTAAAATCAGGAATCCTAGGATTGCTGTGCATTGGCTGCATGCCTTGCAATGTACATTTCTTCTCTAGAGATAATTCACGTCTTAATTGTTGATGCTTTATGGATGGTTTTCCTTGTCCTGAATTTAGATCAGAATCCTAGTGTGGCCAGGAGGCTTCCATATTTGATGTTAAGACAATTGCTTATTATTTATATTACCAGAATATCTGGGTACACTCATTATGAACCATGGGACTATTTTATTATGCAATATTGTTTAATATCACAGCAAAAATACCTAGCCTTGCCATATTTTCCTCAGACAAGAGTTACAGGCCTCATGCATATATTTATCAAGTTATTGAGGCAAAACCTACTATTGAGGCAAAACCTACAAAAACTACTTGATGCTCCCTCACTGTAAAGAAATTTCTATGAATTTAAAAAAGTCCCCATAATGACAAGCCCCCTCTCCAGCATTTTCATGCTTATAGTTCCTTAGAATGCACCTGAAAAAATCTATTTTTCACACAGTGTAGTAAAGACACAAACATCACCATTTACAAGCTAAATAAAAACAGAGAGGAAACTTTTTATGTGTTCTCTTCTGCAGATATTGCTCAGCGGAGATGATGCTGGGCTCACCTACAGAAAAATAAAAATCAGTACTCTATGGAAATGTATGTTTCACATCCTTTTCAGCAAAACTCTTTGTAAATTGCCACCACCAGGTAGCACAGGGCTGGCTGCACTAAGCAGAGGAAGCAGAAGTAGCACGGTAGCTGAATTTCCTGCACCTGCTCCCAGCATTATCACTAACTGGTAACAGAGTTTTTCATGCAAAGCTGGCCATTTATCACATACGTAAAATGCACTGTGCTGTTTTTGCCTTCTTAAAATAAGTGCCCACAGATACTTTGCTTATGTTTTATATACATAGCTTGTATCTGCTGCAGGCTTGAAGAATATAAAACTAGAATAAAAATTAGTAAAATACTGACAATACAACAGACAAAAAAGAAAAATGTGCCAAATGAGGATATTTGGATACTGTTAGACAGAGTTTTGGAGTTCTGCTTGCATTTATTTCATTTCCATAGTATTTTTACAGCTGGAGAAAGGAAAAAAATAAAAATGTAGCTATTTCTCCCATTTCCAACATAATATAGCATACTAAAAATAACTACCTCATCTCTGAGACCTCCAAGAACTTTTCTGACTAAACTAGGAGACCAGATATGAAATTTTTAGTATTTTCAGTACGTCAAAAAAGGCCCAAACCAACAAAACCCTCAGTCCTTTTGCCACATTATACTTCACAAAGGAATAGGCTAAGAAGGCAATATCCAGAAAATGAGCATAAAATTTTCCTTCATCTCTCTACAGGCCATTGCACACTGTAGGAATCTGAGGTGCGTGTGAGACGGTAACTGTGAGACTGTTGGCTGAAGACATTTGCAGGCAGAAGGGTAGAAGAAACGGAGCTCTTTGGACATACCAGTCATGTAGTCTTCCTCTGCAATAGAGTTGTATTCAACTATTAAAAAATAATATTATTATTAAAAATAATATTAGCATCTCTTAAAACGTAAGCTTTAGAAGAAACCTCAGCCTGAGGTTCAAGTTTCATTATGTGGAAGAACCACTCAAACAAGATGTAGAAGAGAAAGAGGAAGACTATAGGATCCTAATCCACCCACCTCTTCTCCCCATCACCCCAACCCTTCCTGAAATCCATACTACCAAGGAAAGAGTATTAAATATATAACTTGCTACCAAGCAGATTGAAAAGCAGTATTGCTGGTGGGAGCTAAAATCCTCAGACTTCTCAATGTTTTTGGCCAACTCCACAAGTGTTGTGTGATGAGACAGCAAAGTTGCGCTCCAGCTGGTCTCCTCCAGGCACGCACCCCACCAGAAGGCACTCACTTCCCACAGCACGCAAAAGAAGCTGTGAGCATGCTGACCAACTGTGAACATTCTGGATTTTCCCTGGATTTGGAGATCCATGACATAAAAGACGTTTTGGATTTGTGTCACACAAGCACAAATGCAAGAGCAAGGGCAGGGGAGCCACACGCAAGAGCCAGATAAGCAAGATTTGTGCAGACTGCATGAAAACGCAGATAAACATGAATTCTACAAAGCAGAAGAGAAACCACTGAACCATCAAGGCAATGGAAAAGCTGAATTCCAAACTATTTTTGTCGGTGTGGCAATTTGCCAAGTTTAATAACACATCCAACCTATTTCATGTAGAATATTACATCTTCTTCGGGTGCTTTTTTAATCAGATGTTGAAAAGAAAGAAGATAACCAGTGGCAGAGGGCACAGCAGTAAGGAAGGCGTGGAGGGAGGACACAGCTGGCACAGCAGAGGGAGCGCAGGTCAAGACTGGCGGTACAATTAAAGGAAGACAATTTAATAGGAATATGGCATTAAAATTAAGCACAGAAGACTCTGGTGGTAAAAAGAGAAAGGAATCTGAAGAGCAATCATCAGAGACTTGGGTTGAAGCTGTGTTTCCCACAGCTTTCTGGTATGGAAACACGGCTTGGGGTCCCAAAGAAAAATCTACACACCTTTAACAGTCTGGGTCTGGCTGGCTGGCTACTGCAACCTCCCACACAAAGGGAGCTACAGCCTTTCATGCAGGAATCACAAGAATATATATCACAGTAACAAGAGTATTTTAAAAAGAGTACTTTAAAAAGAGTACTTTGAAAGTAGCAAGATTAACTTACTGTATTCACTCCTCCTGCCTCTGCTTCCACTGGTGATCACTTCACCTGCAGCAATGAATACAAGAGAGTACATTTAGGCCAGCCATGCTCCACTCAAAACTCTCCAACACCTACAAACCCTTGGGCACATGTGGCCTGCTACTGTGGCTGTGTGCCCAAGGAACAAGGTCAAAACATCTGGGCTACTGGGAAAATATGACATCTAAAGAGATGCTCCACGGCATTGCTGGTATTTCAGCAGCAATGCCAGTTTGTGCAAGCTGTTACCTCTGCAATAAGCTTTGGCTCCATCTTGTTCTGTACTCAGCTTTCAGTTGTGGTTACTGAATTATCTGAGATACTACGCCGTGAGCCCAGGCCAGAGAAGTGATCCAAATAGGGGGGAAAAAAAGGGAAAAAGGAAAGCTGGGGTTGCTGCTGATGCTCCAATAATTGATGAAGAGCTTTAAATGTGACAGATGTCACAGATCAGGGCTAACAAGTAGCCCCTTTCTGAAAACAGAGGATCTTGTGCAGCACACCAAAACACAAAATGTAACACGAAAGAAATATTTAAGTTGCAGGATATTCACCAAGCTTATCTCCATTTGGGTAAAATGTCAGTTCAGCTAGACAAAATGAAAACATTACAAATACACATTACTAGGAATAACTGTTGATTACTGTTATTCTTTTACGTAGGATACCTTTTTCCTTAAAAATGCTTTAAAACCGTCTGCTAAGGGGGCATTTCAGTGTAACATGCCATCTCAGACTAACCTGCAATCACACCAAAAGCCAGAGAGAACAACTGCTGCAGGGTGGAACTAAAGGTGTCAGCACAATGACACAAAGTATTAAAAAAACCCCCTAAAACTGACCTGGTATATACTGAAATGTATAAATAAAGCTGTGAGGGGAGCCCTGGGCTGGGCTAGCAGGGGGACTTCAAGGCAGGAGTGCCAAGACCCGGCAGAGCTATGTGGAAACAAAATTAAAATAGAAATTATATATTTTGGGGTCACTGGACTCGATGATGCATACATTCTTCACTCTTTAATACTAGACTTTAAAACTGAACTAATAAAGTCTGTTAAATCTTTAAAGTCCTTTTACTTAGACCATTAGCAGCCAGAAAAATAGGCTTACACTTCTTGAAAAAAACTCAGTCTATTATTTTTTTGACTTCTAATGATTTATCAGGTAGAGGTAACAGATATCAAGGTTAAGAAGGGTTTTGAAGAAAGGATGACGTTATTTCAGCTGTTGTCTGTCCAGTCAAGTCTTTGTTGTGAAAGGCAGTATTTAGGAAAGCTAATTAAAGCAGACAAATTAGTTACATTCTTTCTAGTCTTGTGCACTTGCCGGTGTTAGTCGAAGAGCAAAGTATGAAAGAAAGAGACGCAGTCTTCACAAAAAGGCTTCTCCGTATTGTTCTACAGACTATTTTTAAATGCTTGCAAATATTTTTGTGTATTTCCCTATACTTTATTTTTTCCTGACAATTTCTCTACTGTAGTCATTGACAATGAACATAATAGAGACACAGCTACAGGAAGCTCCTTTTTCTTTTCCTGTGTAGATTTAGAGAAAGTCTTTGATAAAAATTACTCATTTCGAAAAAAAATGAGCAATGTCCAGGTGGACAGCTGAACCGTAACAATGTCATCTCTAAAAGAACCAATTTCCTGACAGTACGGACCTGCAGAGTACATTTAGATTAAACCAAAAGAAAAAAGTAATATAATTACCTATAGTAAACCATCAGAGGGTAATGGAAAATTTTCTTAGAAAAAAAGAAGTAGAAGCAGCATTACCAGAGAAATGCATATTGCTATTAATGTATATGTTACAGGTTAGTAATTGAACTACTGCACTTTTTAGAGAAAAATTGGGACAGCTCAGATATGGACTCAATCCTTTTTTTCTGTCCTTATTTCTTCTACAGAGCAGCTGAGATGTGGGATAAACAAAGGTAGCTTTCGTTAAAAACCTGTAATACATGTTGGAAATCTGGAAGAAAGTCTTTTATTCGAAAACTCACTTTTTTGATAGTGGAAATATGTTATTCCTAAAAGCAAGATTTTAATGGGTTTTTTCCAAGCAGGGAAAGAAGATCCATCATTTCATAGCTGTGCTTTTCCTTTAATGTCACAAACAGTGGGATATTTTAGAGGGATCAGCACACTTCCATGGGATCCCATATTTCTAGGAAATTAAATAAATGTTGTAATTCAGGTGGAAACTCACCAAATATCTTTGTTATTCCTTCTTCAGTAAAAGATTGGGTGAAACCTGGTGAAACAACGGAAGACTCAAAAACAGTCGGAAACATTTTAGAAAAAAATTTACTAAATTTATCTTAATTACATCTATCAGACGTTTCATACTCTTGTCATGTGCCGTGAGTACTCAATGAGATGGAATGAACAAAGGGAAATTTTGCCTATGAACGTATTTCTAAAGAGTTAGTTTCTAGTGACAGCATTCCTCTGGGAAGTGTTGTGATTTGCATTACTACAGTCTCTTGATCTATACCAGGCGACAGTATACATTGCATGAATCAATTCTGCAAAGACAAGAGCAGGAACAAACTGTATGCCATCAAATCTCTTGCATATCTAATCTCTAGAATATTGTGTTGCTCCTCTTGGGCATTTTTAGACTTTAACTACACTGGATACTAACCTAAGCTAATTTAAATACTAAAAGTAAAACGAGACTCAGCACATGTCTGGAATGTTTCTTCCACTATGTAAGAAGAAATCCAGACAGCTGCCTGCATCACTCTTGAGATGCAGTTGAGACCTGGAGCCAAATTCAATGTTAAGTAAAAGTTAGTGAAGCCCAAGCAAGACCTACAAAGAAAAGAAATCAAGAAACTCCTTGGATGGGTCTAGACATAAAGAACAGGTGTTGCTTCAGAACTGAGAATTCTGTGCCACAGTGCTCATCCTGCCCCACATGGCTTCTGTTAGAAGTCGTTCATGAATGCTCCCACAGTACTGTGAAAACATGAAGGCCAACATTAAAAAGATAAACGGTTGTTGGCTTCAGGTACGCTTTCTGGGGCTCAGACTGAGAAAATTAGAACAGGAGACCACTTTTCTCTTGCCACAAGTACATACAGACTGTAACGTACTTGGAATTTCTATAGGAAAAGTTCCATATATTTAAAAAGTAAAATTGTATTTTATAATTTTATGTGTGTCTGCATAGCATTATTTTTGTTTTCCTCAGCAAGTTGCTTCCTTCTCTGCAGTCACAGTTTTATCTGCTGACTTCAGTAATTATTATTTATTTATTTCAACTCCTTTACAGGCTTTACAGAGCAGACGGCATTGGTTAGAGCCCCAGTCTAGAATCTGGGAGAATTAAGTTCCAGTACCTGCTTTGTTACTGAATTCCTGTCTAATTTTTGGCAGGACATACAGCCTTTGTGAGTGTCAGTAGCCATGTGAAAAATACGTGTTGATAAATATATTGGAAATTGTATGACAGTGATGGAGGGCATGTGAGTGGCCTGGATAAAAAGCGAGGAGGGCTCTGAGAAGGAGCTCCATCCCATTTTTTTAAGAACATTTTTCTTCTTTTAAGAATCAGTTCTGAAGTTTCTCTCAATAACATCCATTCGAACTCACTGAAATATATGCCCTAGGGGCTGACATAGTCTAGAAGGCATTCTAGTTATTAGTTTTCCCTGTTTTTAGGGTCGATTTTCAAAGTAGTAAGTGTACACTTCTTAAAATGTCACATGAGCCAGCATGCAATGCCGTACATAAACCACTCCGCTACATTGCTCCCTAGGGAGCTCCTTGTCTGGGTGTCCATTCCTTCTGTAGTTGGTTATGGGGAAAAGAAACTCACCAGTAGCTTCTGTGGTGGTGTCCTCTAGGTAAGAAGCTGTGATATCTGAGGACAATCATTATGAGAAATAATTAAATATCTCCTGTTTTCTCAGAGGGCATGAAATACTTCCCAGAAGTTTAATCTCCACAGCACACAGAATGCATCTGAGTAACCCAGCACTCTCTGCTGTCTTGAAAGACATTCAGCTGTGGGTCCTTAAGAGCTGTTTTGATATCTAGAGGTTGCAGTCACACGCAGTGATGACACCAGCTTAATTTTCCATCACTGCTTACCAACAGCATCTTAGGTCTCCGCGCTGCACTTCCCTTGTAGAATGACAGAATGGTTTGGGCTGGAAGTGACCTCTCAAGGCCACCATGTTCCAACCCCTGCCATGGGTGGGGACATCTTCAACTAGACCAGGTTGCCTAGAGCCCCGTCCAACCTGGCCTTGCTCAGAGCTGCTTTCAGCACCCGGTACATGCGCTAGAAAAACCTCCCGTCTTAGAAAGAAAACAGGTTGGAGCTATTGCAACACTTATCATTGAGATACGCTTGAAGGGGAGACGGAGCACGGCTGGCAACCACCTGCGAACAAACCCATGAAGGTGGGGATGCCAGGGAAGAGCCCCTAGCAAAACCCCATGGTCTAAGCCTGCGAGACCCCAAAAACACGGTTGTGTGGAGGAAGTTTCTCCACCCAAAGCGTACCGTGCTGAACGGACAGCGTGCCCGCGCCCTGCTGCGGGGCGCACGTCTACCCGCACGGCGGGCTGCCCCTTCGGCGGGCTGCCCGGGATCCCGCGGAGCGGTCGTGCCGCCTCAGCCCCCCGCACCCACCCCCGCAGGGGCGGTCCCCGGTTACCTGGTGCCGCGGTGGGGAAGGCCAGCAGCGGGGCCAGCCAGGCCAGGAGGAGCAGGGCTTCCCTCGGCATGATCCGCGGCTTGCCCGCTGCGGGGAACCAGCGGCTCAGCA
>VZSC01015633.1:221298-255525 GCA_013398225.1 Steatornis caripensis
GGGGGGGAAGGGGCAGCGGGGGGAGGGGCTGGGAGCGCCGGGGCCACCCAGAAACGCATTCCCACATTTTACGGGCAGTGGAAATTCCCCTCTTTCGCCCTTCACTGCCTGGCAAAAGCGCAGCCCGGGGGGCAACGCCGCGCTGCCGCCCTCCTCACCCGTCCCCTCCCCCCCGACGGCGTGGGCGGCCGGGGCCGTTCCGAAACGAGGGGGGGACTGGAGGCGCGAGCCGGGTGTGGCCGGCGCCCCCCGGCCGAGGGAGCCTCGGGGAGCTGCTCGCAGCTTCGTCTCGGTTTTGGCATCTCCAGCTTCCGCACCAGGCGCGAAGAAGGGACGGCACCCTGGAACGCACGGCTACCGGTGGGTTTTGCGTGCTGTAAGCTCATCTGACAGAATTTAATACGTTGCCTTATAACCCCAGTTTGGGAGGATGTGTGAAGTTTTCTGGATGGTTCTTTATTTTTAGCAATTCTTTGGCGCGTTATTATATTAGCCCGAACTAAAACTAGCTTTTTTGTAATTTTCTAGAGGAAATTGAAGGAGCCGGTCTTCATCGCACCACAGTTCCAGACTGCCTTCGCATTCCTTTTAAAGAGGCCGCCTAGATCATCCAGATTTGATCCTTCTGCCTCTACATTTATGAGCAGCCCCATGAATTCAAGATACTCTATGATTCTGTGACGGTCTTCCCAAACTGTGAACATGTCAGGAGTCATCTGCTGTCGTGTGACTAGACCCCCTATTACATGTCCATGAATCCACACAGGTGAGCACCTTCGGAGAGCTGCCTTCCAGTCCTCCTCACCTGGAAGGAGCTGTCTCTGCCTTGGGAAAAGCAACTGCTAGAAATCAAGTGACTTACCTTAATTAACAGCGCAACATACTTTTAAACATGGCAGACCTTGCCTGCATGAGACAGTAAATGCTGATTAAAATGCATAAATTAAAGGCTAGATATTCTTTAGAAGATGCCTTTTCCTGGTCTAGACTGGGTGAGGTGATAGTTTTGTGGTCATTAATACCAGAACTTGGCCCTGCAGGGTTAAAGAGCAGTTCAGAGGTGAGCACAAGGACGTACTGCTGATGAATCAGCCTGGGACATCATTTAAGCCTGTGCTTTATTCCAGCTGTGAAAGGTCAGATAATGACTGATCTGGCATTAAACCCTGTAGTACAATGCTGAGCCTTCAATTTTTGGAATGGGTTTCAGACAGCACAAAGTAAGGATATTTTAATGTGGCGTTACAAGACCTCAGGGCAGATTTACTGGTCTCAGTTTCTTTGCTTACCAGAAAGCATCTCTTCTTCTGTAACAGGCTACAAGAAGAATTTGCTCAAGTGTTAGACAAAGAAACAAACCCTGAAAAGCCTGGATTAACCACACAGAAATCCTGAAGAATTTTAATGGACATCCAAAATAAGGAGACACTAGTAAACTAGTGCCTGCAGAAGAATATGGCTTAAAACTGGAATCTGATAGATCCTGTGCAAACTCCATTGTGGAGTACCACAAAGTGCTCAGAATAGTGTGTGTAAGAGAGGGCATGGGCTTCAGCCAGTGTGCGCTGTAGAGAAGTAAAATGTGAGCAATCTAGTGTATCTAGATGAGGCTCTGACCTGACATGGTCTCCTTGCCCCCAGCTTTTTCATCATGTAACTAACTGATGCAGTCCCAAAGATGAAGTAGTGAAAAAAAGAAAGGAATTTCCTCTAGGGAAAAAGGAGATTAAATTATGAAGGGAGAACTAAACCAAGTGGAAATGCATCCTTCCTCACTGAAACCACTTACTGGGTAACTAGATCTTGCTCTCTTCCTTGTCAATTAACTACCACCTTCTTTCTGTGCTTCTTTATCAGTGACCTGTTGTCCCTCTTCTTCCATTCTGTCACCTCACTGATTACTTCATGTTATCCTTACCTTGCACCTTCTTCTATTGCCCATCTAATATTCCCACTCCCTTGCCTTCCATTTGCTTAATGTCCAATCTCATATTTTTGCCTGTGTCTTGGACTAATTTACGGCTTTATGGGCTGTTTCTTTATGCTGAAGAGGAGAAGGGTAAGTCTGGAAAAAAAAGAGGATAAGTAGCAAGACCTGTAAAACAGATGTGCCACAAACAAGCTTCCCCACAAAACCTGACAGATGAAGGGGATTATATTACTCCTGCTGGTCTTTCAGATTACACCAGATGATTGGTTATGTATGGACTTCTCACCTATTCCAAACCTTTCTGTTGCAGGTTAGGGATGCAATCTGAGCTGTGCTCACAGGCTTGCGTTTGCCACAGGTTGTTATCCTGGAAAACACCAGCTGCATTTCTGAGTTGAAAGAGGAAGTGTCTCATCTTATCATTCACAGGCACCTCGTGTTGCGGTAGACTGGTTGGGCTCACCATTTGTTACCCTCTTCCTAACCATAATGCATTTTATACAGTTGTGCAGGACTTCTATCTTTCTTGGTGTTACATGACTATCTCAATCCAGGGTTACCACAGAGATGTAAAATAAGAAGCAGGGGAAGATGAAGACACTTCTACACAAGTCTCCGCTCTCAGGACTGAGGACTACGAAGTGCCCTGAAACCTCAGGACAAACCTCATGTCTCCTTACGTATTTCTGTAATGTCAGTTATGAAGGCACGTGCATTTGCTCAAAAGGTGACAAAGGAGCAAATGTGCAGCCAGATGCGGTCTGACATCAGGGCTGAGATCTATGCATTATTCAGGACTCAACGTGTCTGCCATTCTGCCTCAGTTGCATTTCCTACCATCTCAGGTTGAGTGTTGGGATGTTTTGCCATTTCAGTTTTTCGGGCTGTGTTTTGTTATTTGCTGTTTATTAACTGGCTTTCTATTCAAGCACAATTGAATGAGCATAGGGACTTACTCTGTAAATAAAAGAAATTTGCATTTTGCCTTTGAGATGCACAAGGTCAGGATAAAAAGCTGTGCAGCAGTTTGACCATTGTTATAAGGAAAGAACCAAGAGTCTGTAATTAAAGGCCACGCTGAAATCAGCTTGGAGATACGGGTTTTTTAGGGTGAACGTACGTAAGAATATGGCTTCAGGAGCATGATGTAAAAGGTGGTACTTGAAGGAAGATTTTTAAAGTGTGTGGTTTTCACTGAGTTCTGGAAATTTGTCCTTAAATTTCCAACCATCTTTGAGTCATTTTCTCTTTGTACAGCTGGGGCTGAGAAAACTCTAATCACTGTCATGCCTAAACACAGAAGGAGAGGGCAAGCAGGTAAGGACTAATCTAGATCCCACTGCAACTGGCGTAACTCATAAGGGTCTGAGAGTTACTTCTGCTGAATCAAGCCTTTGAACTGGGTAATGATGTTGGAGCCTGCAGTTAGAGGCGACACAGCCAGCCAGGGACAGCAGCTTTGTGGGAACCCAGATCTGAAGTACGGCCAAATGGGGGGGGTGGGGTGTGTCAAAGAAATGCCTAACACTAAAGACACAGAAAGTTTCAGGAAGCTCAGGATGTGGAAGCAAGGCAGACAACAGTTTTTTAACTGCAGTGACCTTAAGGAATTTGGGAGCTGGATGGACTGTCTTTTGATGTAGCTTAAGAAGATGTTTTGGGCTGTCAGACATGAAAATATAATCCTGCAAGTGAGATTTATAAAGCTCTGAAATGGATTTTGAGGGCAAAAGGATGAGGAAAACTTAGCTTCAGCCTTAAGCCATGAGTCATGTTCAGAAGCACAACATATTCAAGAACCCCTCTGAGATTTTCTAATGTCAGGATTGTTAAATTTTAATAATAATTTTCTTTTTTTGGTGTGATTTTTATGCCGGGAGGGGAAGGAGGTTTGGGCAAGAACAGTATGCGATCTCTGGAGAAGAGAAGGCTTCAACAGCTGTTATAGTCTCTTCACAACTTCTAACACGTCTTGTGTTTGTTACATTGTCTAGCAGCAGAGTTTATTTTGGAGAATGCTCAAAAGCATGGACATTCTTAAAATAGTGTAATTATTGTACATTATCTCTCAGTGGACCCATCCGCTTTGTCTCAGGTGAAAGTAGATTCCTACTCTGATAGTCCTTCCACACTACAGAAAAGGCTCCAGGCTTCTGCAGTTGCTGCAGATTAAATTGCAAATAAAACATGGGAACTTCTGCTGCTTCCCCTGCAAATCCATATAGAGCTCCAAGAACTGGGCTGAAGTGTGTTGTTTTTCATCAGTTGTCACCAATACCGGAAATCTTGCTGTCCAGATTTCTGCCCTCAGTGACATGTCTAACCATCATCAGGATCTGAGCACAAGGGTAACTGTCATTCGGTAAACCATCCTCTGGATGAGGCACAAAAAGTAGTTGCCTCCAGCTCACCCTCACCTTTGCAGACTGTAAGGTGAGCACAGACGAGAAGCTGTTGATTAGTCACTCTAGACTGTCACTCTGACAGTAACATGGAGGAAAGCTGAAAAAGGTCTCTTATTACATGAGCATTCTCCATGAGCATTTGCACCCTAAGAAATGGTGAAGAAAATCAACACAGGTATGAGGAATTTAGCAAATTCCACAGCGCACTTTTACTAATGCCTTATGCACTTCTGTTCATCAGGGAAAATGCTTTTCATGTTGAGGCTTGAATTTTCCTTTCATATAAATGAAATTATGGGGAAATGGCCATTCACTTCCACTGTGGTGCATTTGTGTAACGCACTCGAGAGGAGGAGCGAAAAGATACGAGTGAAAAATGTCATTGCGCAGTGAAGTTTAGGCATATATTTCAGAAGTTACCTAGATAAACAGATCAGATGTAGAACTGCAATACAAGTACTACTTGATACCATAGATAGAAGGATGCTGCTTGTGGTGTGCATTCAGGCAGAGCTCCCTTTAGTACACAGAAGGCTGGAGTCTCTTGGATGGTCGTACAGGGTCCTTTGTGGTCTTGCTTTTCAGCATTCCAGTAGAGAACTATAAAACAGAGATAGAAACAAGTTAAAACAAGAGCACGTCTTAATTTGTAGTGAAAGTAAGTATTTTGAGGAACCCCAAAGCATTTTTGCCCAAAATGCTTTGTAACATAAAATTTAGTCGTTCAGTGCTTCATTCTCCCTGAAGCAAAACTAAAGACTGTAGTAATGGAATTTCCCACAAAGCGCAGTTTCTCTTTCCTGCGTAGCTCTTACCTTACACACTCACAAAATCTCTGGGGTAGGGTGTGTATAGCTGAGGAGTGGTTGACTACTGGAACACCCAGTCTTTTGCTAAATTGCAAATATCCTAATGGGTCTACTGGGGAAAAAGAATTGAGCAGAGGACATTTTGGCTCTCTCTGTTTATCTTTTGGTAGATAACTAGAGAAAAGCGGTAAGAAAGGAATAGGAAGAAGCAGCTTTAACTTACTATATGGTTGCCCACTTGGCCGCCATCCCAGTGGACCATTATTTTGTAAACTAGATTCCCTGCTTGCTTCTCTCCATTAAGGTCCCCATTTGGTTTTCCAGGTTCCAAGACACCATATTCCCCTGGAGAAACAAAAGGGAATGTAAAGATTTATGCATAAGTGCTTACAATGTACAAAATGAGGTGATATTTCTCCCCCATAACATTGTTCTCTGATGCTCTGTTCAGCTCCTAATTCATTTGGGATTACAGAACAAAGTATATCAAAATCATATGACACTCTGGTTTGCTTCATCATCCTCTAGCACACCCCTGGAATCCAGAGGCTTGTGTTGGTTTTCCTCACGTGNCAAAATGAGGTGATATTTCTGCCCCATAACATTGTTCTCTGATGCTCTGTTCAGCTCCTAATTCATTTGGGATTACAGAACAAAGTATATCGAAATCATATGACCCTCTGGTTTGCTTCATCATCCTCTAGCACACCCCTGGAATCCAGAGGCTTGTGTTGGTTTTCCTCACGTGTGTGTGAAAGCCACATTTGGAAACATTAGA
The DNA here is from genome assembly GCA_013398225.1 of Steatornis caripensis. Taxonomy (NCBI): domain Eukaryota; kingdom Metazoa; phylum Chordata; class Aves; order Caprimulgiformes; family Steatornithidae; genus Steatornis; species Steatornis caripensis. The sequence goes on from VZSC01015633.1 coordinate 227,221, forward strand.
GCTAAAGGCAGTAGGAGACATTCTCCCTCCCTGCCACCCCCTGAGAAGTACAATAACATACAAGATGGTGCATGCTTTATTTGCAAAGGAGGATCATCTCAAACTTGCACCCCTGGGTTTAGGACTAGCTTACTGCAATTAGGAAAAGGGAAAAAAAAAAATCAGATGGACTGAACTGGTCACCAGCTCGTTCTCTGTAAAAACAAAGGAAGTTCATCTGAATGGGCCAGAACTGTAACTGTGATGATACAGCTCAGAAAATTTCCTTTGAGTGCAGGGCCACTCCAAACCTCAGGGCCCAGAGGCAGTTTTCTGTTCAGTACTGACAGATGGTGACTTTGACTCACCAGAACTGGCAAGAAGCAAAGCAGAACTAGATATTTTTGACATGGTTTGCAGTATTTTAATGTTGCCAGTTCGTTCAGAAAGAAAACCTAGGTTTGGTGAGTAAGGCGTCTAGGGCCTTCTGATTCTTGTCCGTCATTGGGCACCTTGTACATCAACAGCCTAGTCATGCTAACAACTAACGACAATATTGCAGTTGCTGAATTTGCTGCTTTGGGAATGCAGACAAAACATTCTTGGCAGCTTTGAAGAAAAACAGGTTCTAGGTGAAATCTCTCCCCCGAAATATCAATGGACTTAAAAATGTGCTGAGGTTACCTTGTCTTTGTATCACAGAAGTCATAAGGAAAACCAGCAGTATCACGATCTTTTCCAGCATTATTGCTATCTTGAATGAAGCCCCCATGGCAGGCAGAGAATAGAGAGAAAGAGCTCTGGATGTGTTTGAAGAAATTCCTCCTCCTTAGTGAAATTTACTGTAGCAAAAAAAAAGATTTCAGAATTAAGTATTCAAGTCTCCTACTTCACAGGAAGGTTGCCTATATGGACTGGAGAGTCCAGCTATGCAGACAGCTAGCTAGTTGATCTATTTCAAAGACAGTGAGCTACAGTGTATCCCGTCATTTAGGAGGAGCTGTGTGACTTTTACCTTTGCAAGATACCTGAAGTCCAAAAAGTGGTGGAGTCTTTGGCTTATTGATAAACAGCAACACAACTCCAGCATGTGCTCACCAAATACCCAGTTGCAGGCAAGCAAGCCCTATTGAAAAAGTACAAAGTGAACCAATACAGCTCACAGAAGTTCCACCATGTTCACAGCTCGGGTCCTGACAAGATCCTTGGTCTCCAAAGCAGTTCTGCTAGAAGACCTGCTGAGATGCACCATGTCTCCCTTGCTGCACAAGCAGCCAAGGGGGGAGGCACAGCTGTCTCCTATCTTCTGCCCACATACAAGCAGGACACAACTGAAAGCAGTTCTCCTGGCTTTGCTCTGGGATGATTTCCTACGTAGGCAGGTAGAGAGCTTTTTCTAACCAACTTCTCACACTGGTGACTTCATGCCAGGTATTAGCCAGAATAGCATCTCTGTTGCTTTGCACATTAAGTAGACTTTGTTACAATTTCTCTCAGGAATTGATGCAAGGGTGAGAATTGCTAGACAGGGCCTGAATATTGACTGTTCTACTAGCTCAGCATTTGGCTATTTCAGGAAGAAGGTGTACAGGGTTGAAAAGATGAACAATAGTACCTCCTTCAGATGAGCTCCTGTCCCTCCTATTCCCACACCTTTAAAAAGAGCGTGCTGAATTTCCAAAGAAAATGGTTTGAAGCTACCCCTAGTTTAGGATTTCAGTTGTTCTTTTTACATTTTTACGTTTGCCTTCATCAAAGTCCTACAATGTTTGTTCTAGCCTGTGCAATTTAATCAAGGCCATCCTTTTAGAGGGTTGTTTGCATTCTTTTAATTATCTCCTTCAGTCTTTACACATGAATTACTGTGTCCATGAATAAAATGGTGCTTATCAGGCACGGCTGAGAGAATGGCTGAAAGGCCAGGAAAAAAAAGGCCAAGCCAGAATAGCAGGAATGATTGTCACTCATAGCTCCAGGATGTGCCTGAAACCAGAGGGAGAGAGAATGCAGTATAAGGATCAGGAATGCTCCAGAGAAAAGGAAAGGGGCAAGAAACAAAGGAGGGAGACAACTCCCTAGTGCCAGATTTACAGTCACATATGATTTTTTAGATGTCATATGTAATATGCATAATGTCACATATAACACATGACCAGGCAATTTTGTTTTAACAATTCAGTAACAGATAAGGCATTTTCCTCTCAGACTGTGTCTAAGAAGGATTTTGCCTTTACGTTTAAGACCTGGAGGGTTTGGGCATGAAACGGGTGCAAGGAAAGAGACATTTTGTTTGCCCATAGCCTTGATATTGTTAGGATGAGAAACCATCGCATGCTGTCCCTGAGAGCAATCAGGCTGACAAAGCACAGAGCTGATCATAAGCTGGGTGAGCTCCACCTGCCAAGAAGTAACTAGAGCTCAGCAAGGATCCACAGGAGCGTGATGCACACCCGCCCATCTGTTACCTCTAGCTTTCTGTCTGCCAAGAGCCATCAGCTGGGAAATACTTTCTATTTCAGAGGTGCTAAATAGATTACAAACATTGACAAACTCCCCCAAATTCAGTGAACACAATTATACTGCCTGCCTGCAGAGCATGAAATTCAGATTGAAGTTTGTTAAACTTGCCTTAAATGCTATAGTGCATTGCCAAAACCACAGGCCAGCGTTCCAAATTCTCAGTAACCAGAAAAACAGTCACTTTGGTTTTAGTTAACAACCTCTCTTCTTAGAGTACTTTCCCTCCTTTAGAGTTACCAGGCTGTATCTTACTCAGTAGTCTACACAATGCAAACGGTTACCTTTCAGATGCTAGGACCTGCCATTGAAATTTCTGGAGATCTGCCTGCAGCAACTGGAGACTGGTTATCTGCAGTGAGTCCGTATCTTATAATCAGTGATAATTTCTGGTTGGTCCTGAAATGCCTTTCCCTTTGCTGTATTTACCTATGCAGCATCTGGGTGAATGTGTGTTCAGCTCCTTTTTCTGAAATGGAGACTTTGTACCTAGTAGGGCTTGTATGCCAGGAAATAATGACCACTGCTGCTCTGTGTCCCTTTTCAATAACCTGCTGTTATTGAACAAGTTATATGTGCAAAATCACATCACTTTAGCTTTCAAAGACTGTGGAATTTTTCTTGCTTCTAAAGAAAGCTGGAGCTAATTAATTTGGACTGGCCGTTTCATTTGGTTGTAGGGGTTATATGAGAGTCTGATGTGAAAGACAACTATCTTGAGAATCTTCCAGCTACAATCAGATCAGGTTAGTGAATGACAACAACATGCAGATCCATTTCAGGTCCATGTGTCACCTGTGACCTCCTCTTTTATTATCTCTGGTTTTTAAAAATTTCTTTCTGCACTGGTATTTGAAGACCTGGATTTATCCCAGAGCACCTGGCAAACAAAAGGATGATCTCGAGAAAAACGTAAGCATTTTCTTCTACTGTTCCTTTCGTTCTCCACTCTGCGGGGCAGGGATTTTGTCTTTATATGGTACTTACCAGAGCAGCGTCCTGCTTCATGACAACAGCTCAGAGGTGTTACAGTCAAACAAATACTAAATGTTGTTTTTCTTCTAGTCTGACTAATGTAAGAACAAACACCAGCATGTCAAGTGCTTTACTAAATCTCTTTATTGATTTCTGGTGCATACACTATAAAAATGTGGTACATTATCAACAGCAACAACGTGGCTTAAGTACAGATAAGCTTAGAAAATTCTAGAAATAATTGCTATACAGACACCTCCTACTCAGGGACTGCAAATCATTGATTTCAGCCTGCCTCAAATAATATAAAAACAGACAGCAAGATAAGAATTAAAAACAAGTGCATTCGAACCTGAGGTGGCTTAGTTCCAGTGGAGGGCTCTGATATAACTGAAGCTACAGCATTTTGGGAAAAAAAAACCCAAACAAAACAAATACAAAATTTATTACTACCCCAAGACAGAAATAACGTATTGTATCTCCATGAGATACTCTTCTGGACAAGTAGATCAGAATAATTATATTCAAGCCAATGGGGAGATGAGGCTGAGACTACTAAATGAATACCGTTTCTTGCACCTTCAATACCCTTTTCACACTTTCCCACTAAAGGCTGTCAGGAGAAGAAAAATCACATCCAAAACCGGGCTTCATAAAAAAGTTCAGTGCAACCTTTCACATTCCCTATTTTATCCATGAATTTTTGCACTTGCATGTATGGAATCACAAAGCTTATCTATATTGCAAATTATTGCAAAATCAAGTCAGGTGTGAATTAAAAGTTACGTCTCAAACCGGTCCACCTGGCCATTTGTGTTTTCTAGAGAAGACCCAAATCCAACTTTTGATGCAGCAGCCTGAGCCCATGCCTTGCTACATGCACTGATATAATTGGATGGTTGCTGGTATTACAGGATTAAGCAAATTCCAAATAAAAGTAATAATGTATGTTTTGTACATACAGGGAGAGGTTAGAGGTTTAATGGAGATCCTGGAAGAGGTAAGTGAAGAGTGATCAGACGGGTGGCATATCTTCTTTCATAAAGTTCTCTTCAGAGAAAATAATGTAAAAGTAAACAAGAATTGTGTCTTGTTTTGTTGAGGAAGCAGAGCCTTGCCATACTGAGTTATCTGGAAATAAAAGAGACAAAAGCTAATAGAAGTAGAGTATCTCAGTGAAGTTCAACCTGCTACGAGTGTCCTATGAGTAAAGAGAGGGCACTCGTATGCCATGAGGACCTTGGCACGACCTTGGGATGGAGGGGTGGTAGTGCAGATATGGCTAGTGAGCTGCTCAGTGACGGGGGCACTGGTTCTTGCATAGGATCGGACATGGTGTCTTCAGCATGGCTAGTGATGACTTCCAGGCAGAGCGACCTGGAGGAGTGATTAAACATGTTTTGTAGCTCTACAAGAAGCACTAGGTGTGGATGGGAAGGTTTTCTCTGGAGGACTGTTCACTGCCATTCCTAGTCCAAATGGGACAATGGTCCTAGTTTCCTTCAAATACCAGACTGAAAAACAAATCTGGCCTGTCTCCTGTCTGTTCACCAGGTCACTGTCAATCCTGTCCTGAATAGTGGTCATGGGAATCACCTCCAGCTGCACCCAGCCACGTGCTTGTTTCATGTCATGGCAGCCTTGTGGGATTGTTTCATTGCACAGCTGGGAGATGATTAAGTGATGAATTTTCTTGGACTAAAAGCAGCAGAACCCCATAGTTGCTCTGGCAGGTGGTTCTGGTTCTGTCCAAGCTGCTGGGTATTCAAATGTACTCCTTAAAGTACAGCATGCATTAGCGGCAGGGAGCTAGATCTTACCTAGTGTGACTGTGAATTGCTGGCTGGTTGAATTTGTGATGGTGATTTTAGCATTTGGTTTAGGATGCTTTCACGCACCTCCTCTGATAAATGCAAACATATTGTGTGAAAATACAAACACAGCTAAAAATGGCTTACCGTGCATGTCAGCAGGATGGCAGGGTCCCCCTCAGAGGTGGTGACATTTCACTGCCAAGAGGATGACAGTGATGAGCAGAATCATTGAAGTGAAGTACAGGACCGCAGCAATGTAACACCAGTGTGAGTTCTGCGAGCAGGTCGCTGCCAAAGGGACAAGGGAGAAGGGTCTCACCACAGACAGAAACAAGTAAATTTTTGTTCTGAGGAGTATACAAAGTCATTATTATGGGAGCGTGCAAAATCATAGTAGCTAGGCCTTCAGCAGGAATGTGTTACGCTGTGTGCTGTAGATCTAGCACCCGTGGAAAGTGAAGAGCAAGTTTCTGAGGATATCCTCAGTGTGCTGCAGATGCAACTGAAAACTTTTTGCGTGTTTTTTTCGACTAAATATATCTGTAGAAGCTAAATCTTGCTTTGGAAAATCTTTCCTTAACCAAAAAACCAAATGCCTGAAAACTGGAAAGCTGTGGGTCCTAGCATTTTAGTTGTTAAGAGGAAAAACCCGCAACTTTATATATTTATATACGTATATAAACCTGTATATATGTATGTTTATATATAAAATTATATTTTCAGGGTCAGAAGAACCCTTTTCCTGGCCAGTCCCCATTTTTATAATCATAACTGTTGAGAAGATGCCTAAAAATGTGACCTCTCACCCTCCGTGGCAGTGCATAGCGTTGTCAACACTGTTGTGTCAACATTTTGCCATGTGGTTTGCCTGCAATGCCCTTACAGCTCTGCCCTGACTTTCTCTTGGAGAATGGCTTGCAATGATCATCATGTCGTGGGTTATTTTTCTGAGGTTGCACAATCGAAGACTCACAAATAAATCTTAAAGTTCACATTCAGGCTTTAAAAAAAAGTTTTATAGGTAATTTGAAATTCTAGAGACTCTTTTCCCAGATTATCATCCTTTTTAAGCACAACAAAGAAACACATTTAACTAATTAAATCCCTATCATTTTCTGCTCCAACTGTAATCCCGTCTAGAATCTCTGTGTTCTTTTGATCCCCGTTCCTTAACACTTCCTGGACTGATCTGTATGATAGAAACCCCACAATCTAAACCAGAATTAGAACAAACATCTGATTTCTGTGGTTTTAAAGAGGTTTCAGTGAAGAATGTGAAGGGACAGAGCTCACCTATAACATTTATTCATATTTATAGTGTACATGGACTTCGATATTCCTTGAACAAAATTCTGAAAACCTGGGCATAGGGACAGTGTAGGCAGAATCAGAGAAAGGAAGGGAGCAAGTGAGGACCAGGGTATAAAAGGCAGCCATCAAACAGATGGGCCGATGGCGATATATCAAAACTGCATTACTGACAATACTTTTCATTCTGCAGTCCAATCCTGATTTCATTGGCATAAAATCAGAGGACATTTAAATGTAGCCAGTAAATTGGTTTTGCCTTTGTAACAGCAGGACCAAGATCCCTACTTGGCCCACTCTTACCTGCCCGACTGTCACTTTTAGTGAGCAAGACCATCTGAAGCTTTCAGTTTCTTTTTCGTTGTGGTAAAACCAAATTAACCAATTCTACCAATGGAAACATTTGTTCTCCCTAGCATTTTCTGCAGCTAACATTTTTTCTGTAAATATCTTAATTGTTCTTACGCATCTCATGAATGCACTATCTTCCTTCCTTCTCTTCTTCATTTTCACCCCATACGGGAGAGTTAAAACTCATATCCAATAGATTATTTCGCTTTGCAGAACAAAATTTACTTTCAGGTCTGGTTACACAGTTTGAGAAAATAGCTTAATGTATCTTAAAATTTTCACTTAAGAAAAGATAGACATAATTTATCTGAACTTGTCAAATAACTATTCAAAACCTAATTTTTGCTATCTAGCTATCACTTGCTGACAGTAACTCAGTTTCTGTGTTTTAAATACTGTTGCTGACCTGTTCATTCACCCTAAATGCATTTGGAAATGAGAAAGAATACATGGAAACTGTTGCTAACAAGAACAGAAGGGTTTGCAAGTGCTTTCACTGCAAAGAAATTAACCACATGTTCTGAGTGTTCCTCAGGAGTGGGGAGCAGGGAAAAATGGATTGAAATCACCTGCAGCAAAGATAGAAAGTGATATCATCCCATGCCTTGAATGAGTGGGCAGTTGCTGTGTTTTGTGTGGGTCCAACTCACGAGAGGAATGGAATGGCAGTTTGTCTTGCTACCAGGTCCTGCTCCTCCAGTGGACCACACCGCCTGCATGGTGCATGTTCATTTTCTTCTGGGACGCTTCTAGGATGAACTGTCTGGTCCCTTCTCAGAAGAAAGCTGGTTGATTTCAGACAACTGTTGCTTTCCCACAGTGCAAATATGGACAGTGTCAAATTTTACTCCCTCTGCCCAGAACTGATCTCCAGCAGCATCCCCATAGGACGTTCCCATGGTCTACGTGAGACCCCTTATTACGTTCCTAGCAGCATATTGCAATGTTTTCTGTGCCATGCTTTAAAAAAAAAAAAAGGTACTTTGGTGAGGGGCAACACAGCCTTTTAAATTCAGGCATTTCTGAACCAGAATGCCACAACTAAACAAGTCACATGTGGCCCAAAGGAGGTAAGCACCATGGGGCTATGCTGTGCAGAAACGTTTAGTTTGCTCCAGCATGGCTTGCACTGGACACAAATCTTGGTCTGCACCAATGGGCCTTAGGGTCACCCTTTGCTCCCAGGTGCAATCCATACTGGCAGCACAGGCATAAGCCAAAGGCTCACTAGACTGAGCCCCGGGGGCAAGGGACACCAACGTCATGAATCCTCACAGGCTTAGCTGGGGCTGAGGCACCAAAAGTTTAGTCTAATGCAAACCTGGGGGCCTGTGACTCTACCTGCTGACCTTGAAAACACTGTCACCAGTAGCCTTCAGGCACCTCCTGGGAAAGATTTCGAAGGTCTTTTAATTTGCCTAGATCATATCAGCATCTCTTTGGGAACCTAGTCCTAAGCAACTCCTCCACTATATGTAAATATATAATTATGATGGCATACAAAGAAGATAAAATAGAATAAGAAAATGTGAAGTGTTGTGCAGTGTTGCAGCACCTGTATGTGTAGTCCTGGGTGTGCTGTCAGGTCTGTCAGATTGCCATTTCACATTCACTTCGGCGTATGTGGTTGGATCATCTGTAGAGACAAAAAGTTCTTTAGAGAACCTGCTCAAGGCCAGTCCTTGCCATTCTCTTGCTTCCAGTACCCTGCAGCATCAGACTTTCTCTGAGAAAGTGGGAAGAGTGAGAACACATAGAGAGGTTGTTCTCATTTTTTTTTCTGATAAGACTTGTGTGTTCTTGAATGAATGTGCCAAAAATAAATTACTGGAAGCGTTCATGCAAACAATTGTCCTGTTGTGCAGTTTTCCAAAGAAATAAAAAAAAGTTATTCATTATTAAATTTTAGAAAATAATTAAAAAACCCCTCTAGATGACTGTAGGTTATCACACACTGACCTACTCTGGTATTAATTCTATTTTTTCTTATTATTCCGTATCTTATACACACATGTGTACATTCTGTCACTCTTTAAGTAGAAGTCAATTAATGGCAACTTCTTTGGCTAAATTAATTTTTTTCTATTTACTTCTCAATAATTTTTTTCTTCCTAGTGAATTCAGATCTTGTATATGGGTATGAAGCATGCCTGTATTCTACTGTTTCTTCTTTGACAAAAAGGAGGACAGTTCCTACTGGAACAAAGCTATACACGTTCATAGAGGAGATGCAAGCTATTTTTCAGTCACTTATGAATTAAACATCATTTATAACTATTCAGAGTAAACCACCAAATGTAAAACATTATGCAAAATATAAACATACTATTTTCATTTCATCCACAGATTTTTCTTCCTCAAGTTCATTCTTCCAAGTATTTAAATGAGGTTTTAATTCATGGTCAGTAAGCACCACTGGAGATAGAGCACAGATTTTCCGTACAAACCATTAATTCAACTTTCTCTACAAAAAGGGGAAAGGAAAGCCTGTCTGTAGTTAATTATCAGCCAGAATAGTCCAAAAACAGCTTATTTTTTCTCTTCATGTTGTTAGTCACAGAAGACAGAAACTTGGGGAGAGAAGACTTTAAACAATAGACTTACCTGAATCTTTATTGCCTTGCTAATTCATGGTCATTCTCATTTGCCAGCAGAGGAGGCCCTCTCCTCTCTTTCATCAGTGCCCTGGACAGATGCTTTCCATGACTAAGAACCATTTGCAAGGGAAGCTCTCCGTAGTCCATGCAGAGCTGGCACTACCACTCAAATTGTAGCAGCCTTCATCTTCACGGAATCGAGACACCCATTCCTCTGGGTTTGGAAATCCCCATTTCACAAACCAACGCAATGAAGTAGGTCTTTCTCTCACTGTGTGCGTTTATGCTATTTGTTGTAATGAGATCTAGAAACCACAGGGAACAACTGATATTCCTCCAGTCACTGCTTTCTTCTCTCTTCCTTCCAAGTGTTACTTGTCATGCTCCTTCCTGACTTTTTTCCCGTTTGTCAGCTGCTCATCAGGATAAAGATCTACACAGACTTGTTCTCAGATACCTGTTTTCAGGATTTATTTTGCAAAAAAAAGGCCCTCTATCCTTACACTTGCCTTTTGCACATGTCAGGAAGAAGTCGTTGTCAGATGCTCGTGCCTCAGAGTGTGTACCCATTCCCTCTGAAAACTACTTAGCATCTCCAGGTTGCTCGGAGATACTGGCCTACCTAAGTTATACCAGACTAAGACATAGTTGCACTAAAATAACTGCCTTGATACACACCACATTCAGGCAAAATAAACCATGGCTTTTCTATTACTGGGAGACATTCCTTCCAAGTGCATGAGGATTGCCTCTTACTATGCATGGAGCCTGTGGCAAGCACTCCAGCACTTTCTGTAGCACTGTCTCGCACTGGGCTTTCAAATGTGACATGGCAGAGATCAGCACACGTACTGCGGGCTGCTGGAAATCTCCCAGTTCTGTATCTGTTGGTCAGACAGTAGAAAACTCTCATATGCCCTGGTAACCACTAGCATTGTTGTGACATTCGTGGTTGCAACCATTAAAAAAAATGTTTTCCCCATGGTTTTCACCAAGATTTTTACAACCAATGGTGAGCATAAAAAATGTCAGGGTGGGTTTCCCCAAAGGTGTGGGATTGCCTGGCAAACTGCACGTTCCCTGCCTTCCCAGCCTCAACAGGGGAGAATTCCTGTCTGCTGCACTACCATCAGGAGTGCTTGATCACCTGGGTGGGTTCGCTAACAATAATGCAAGCTGGGCTGGAAAAGGAATTGGCAACAGGATTTTCAGCAGCAGCCAGTCATTTTCCCAAGAAAGCAGATGGTTTGCTGAGATTGCTTTACTTAAATACCAAGAGCTAAGCATTGGTCTCCTTATCTTTGGAGGCCTTGCCTACCCTTGTCTGTTATTATGTATGGATGCTTACTCTGGCCATCTGCATAAGAGAATAGATCTATTTCACTATCACTGTAAAACAAGTGAACCCTTCAGCTATTTAGTTCAGTGGTAAATGCTAGATGTAAAGCTCAAGGAAGTCAAACATGATGTTTAGGTACCTGACCTCTATGATGTGGTCAAGCTGCATCACATAGGCAGTGCTTTCAAATTCAGACACTTAAAGATATGCCCAGAAGACATGTCACTGCCCAGAGCGTTTCTACAGGACTATTGGCCCAAATCAGCAATATTGTACAATCAGAAAAGCTCATGGGGAAAAGATGTAGGTAGGAAGATGACTGCAGGCGTAATGAGGTGGGGAACTACCCTATGACACAATTGCTCCTCCATCTTACAATATTAAATCCACAGATGAATTGTCAGAGTGGGAGGGAGAGGGAAAGCGGTGAGTGATGGGACATGCCTGACTGACCTTAGCAGTTTTTGCTAGGTGTGGCAGCGAAAGGAAGGAAGGAAGGAAGGAAGAAGCTGTATTTTTATATCAACGGCAGCACACTGACTTGTAGGTTGCCTGCTTTGCATGTTTTGCCTCATTTCCCAGGAGCCACGTACACCAAATTTGCTTGCTGATGGTGTATGAAATAAGATGAGTTTATTCTTGAGAGAGAAACCAAATAGATTTTTCTCTGAAGTGCCATGGGGAAGACGAGCAAATGCAAACTTCAGCAGTGCAAAATGTAGGACAAGTCCAGCAACGCGGAGATTAAAAGCTCTATCTACCACATGCAAAAACTCAAGGAAGCAGAAGGGAGCCGAAGGGAGAGGAGAAGTGGCGTGTGGACTAGCCAGGGGACAGGCATACTGGCCATGGGGAAGCAGACCAAACTTAGAGCTATGTAATCAGATAAGACAGCACAAAAACTGAAGTCTGTAACCCAACAAAGTGCTCGGGGGCAAGGCAGTATGAAGCCCTTTTTCTTTGCTGGCCTACGCTGTTATTCCTGTCTCACAGGTGCACCTTTATCCTTCTGAAGTCTCACTGTATCAATGACCTAATGTAAAATACGCATGGAGTAAGACAGCAACTGCTTCCTTTGAGCTTTTTCAGGCAGATGAGTGAGACCCAACTAAACCACTCTGAACTCACTGTAGCATGGCAAATAACCAGCCAAGAAAAGCGACGTTCTAAGGGTGTCAGTTCTGCTGAGATCTGCCTTAGACTTACAAAAAATGTTGAGTATAAACCATTTTTCATACTAAGCATTATCAAATCCCTGCTGTGTTAAATGCAGCATCTTTCTTGTGCAGCAGCCAAGGAGTCAGAAGAGTTAACAGTGTTTGGTAGAAGATGAGGACCACAGTTTCCTGCATTAGTGCTCTCAACTATGAAAGCAATGGAGCACATGTAGAAACCAAAGATAAAGATTGTAAGAATGTATAATGGAAATTTATATATATAAAAACACACTTAAAATTTTTCATAGATAGGTGTTTTTTCACTATATCTCACTAGGACACAATGACAATATTAATAGGCATCAAATTGATTGATTTAAAATATTTCTTCATGCAAGATATTAGAAGCAGCCTGTAGAAGTCATTGTTTTAGGATGTTATTAAAGCATTTATTGAGACACCAAAAGGGATGCAAGATTCACAGAAGTGACAAGAGTATTGGTATTACAATTGAAAAGATTTTTCAAAAAGATTGTGACAGGGTAAACACGATGCTGTCATACTCCAAAGGGCAAGAAAAAATGTTTTGCCTAAAATTTGGTTATTTAATTAGTCTCACAATTAGCCATAAAAAATTTTTAGGCACCGTCTTTCCAAGCAACTCATACCGGCAGCTTTCAGAAGTATGTTATTGGGTTAGAGGGCTCTCAGTATAACTTAGAGTAGCAATTTCTAAGCATAATTACCAAAGTGTATTACAAGTTGTGTGAAAGCAATTAAAACTATAAAATATAACTGGAAATTTAAAGGATGGTATCAGGTGAGGAAACAAACAAACAAACAAATTAGACGGAACAGACTATAATGCTCTCAAATTTTGAAACATTTTGTACAGATGGTTGTACTGGGCATGTGAGTGTGTCTCCAATAAGTACTTATGGGGTAGTTTTACACTGGGGTACCAAAGATTGTCCTGGCAAAGCAGCTTTTCTACAGTGAACTAACCACACAATCTAAGGGGCAAACTGAATTGACATGTGAAAGACAAAGACATCATACCTGTATAGATGCTTTTAGTATTGTGTCCCAAGGAGTGAATCTACAAACTTATTTTTGTAGAATAAATGATGTTTTGCCAGCATATTCAGGACACATTTTTATTTCATACTGTGACCTCTGCATATTATAATTTTAAACAAATTTTCCATGCTTAATTGTCTTATAACTAGTAGAAATATATTTTTGATCAGAATCTAAAAAAATAAAACTTGATACTTTCGTTTTAAAAATGAATTATCTCCTAGTTGTATCCATTAATGGCTATCTTTTGCACTTTATTTCTTGAAAATAATATTTTTAAGTAATACAATTTTATGATTGAAGACATCAGTAGGTCATACACAAATTGTAGGACTAACAGTTTTCAAAATTATAGAAACCTCTATTGATTCTTGACTTGTATTTTTCTCAACACAGAACTTTTAGAAGAGAAAGAACGAGAGACAAAGAGAGAAAGAAAGAAAAAGAAAAACAGACCTATCATCTTACAATTTAAAAATATTTCTGATCCTTTAGAAAATTAATCAGATTAAAATATAAAATATAAATGTTCTGCAGAACAGAAGAGTCCGTTCAGTGTCATCAATGCACTGTAACTGCCAATGAGTTTCCAATAATCCATATTAATAGCTTCAATGACTGATCATTAATGTGTTTCAGAAACAGCACATTTCAGCCGTACTACTGAAATCCGGAATGGGATTTTAAAGGTAATACTTTACTTCTGCTAGAATTCAGTATTGCTTCTAGTAATAAACATGAATTTGCCAAGAAAATAGATACGTAATAAACAAAGGCAATATTAATTGTTATGAAAATGCTTTAAACGTGACTTCAGCTTCTTATGAATGCTTCAGTTTAAGAAAGAATGAAAGTTTTAAGAATGTGCCACTGAGCAAAGGAAAAGTAATATTAAGATGACTGTTTTTTACCTGTATCTGAAGTTTGTGAAGTAAAATGCATTCTTTCCTTGGGTGATACCACTGCATAAACCACCTCACTTGCCATTTTGAAAAGATGCTTTCAGATCTGCAATCAAAATGGACTCATTGAAGAAGTAGTACCCCGTATTACATCCTTTCTCCACCCATCACACATTAGGTCAAAAGAAATGTTTAGATGTCTGTAAAACGGAAGGAAACTACATACTTCATTCTTTTTTTAATGTAAATTCTCACCTTGTAGCTTTTGGTAAACAGTTCTTCATTCTTAGCCCCTTCTCTTGGTGTATGTTCTATTAAAAACAGTGTAGCTGCGATTTTTATCAACTTTCTCATAAATTGTCACCTTCAGCGTACACATAATTTTCATTTGGAACCTGAGCTGGCAACACATCGAGTACGTACATATCCTCCTCAAACCAACTGGACACTAAAATGTATTTCAACAGAAAACTCAGATCGTGATTATTAGACTGCTTCGGCTTGTGATTATCAGATCACTTCCTCCTAAACTTTTTTAGTTCAGGGTTGAAACCAGAAAGCAATGACAAGGGGAGGAAAGGAAGGAATATCTGATACTGCTAAAATATCTCATCTCAAGACTTTTGAGATAATTTTTTTCTGTATTTTAAATTAATTTTTATTCAGTACCTACTGAATAAAATTCATTTTTAAAGTTGGATTTGAAAGAAAATGTTGCTATTAGGCCAGCTTTCTTTTTTCTTCAGATTTCGTTCCACATAGAAATTTCTAATTTTTTTTTGTTTGTTTTATGGTAACTTAAAATGATGCCATAACTTTGAATTCTTCTCCCAGATGAATTTCTGCTCTTCAACGAACTCTAGACCACACACTAATCCTCACATCCCAAGAGCATTATTTAGCTCAGAATTAAACCAGGACTGAGCCTGACCTGTGACTGCTCTGCATGTTGGTCATCAAATTTTTTCATTAAAGGTAGACAACATGTGTATTCTTTTTTTCCACTAGTAGAGGTGTTAGTTCAAGATGAAGGCAATGTAGTTATCATGGTGGTAAGTCAAGAAGTTCAATATTTTGTCCTCTTGGGACCAGCCATGAAAGTAAGATGAACAATATTTTTGCTTTTTCAGCTTAAATCATTGAACTCTTTCGAGAATGAGCTGGCACAATCCTGTTAACTAAAAGGCTCCGTATAGTGTCCTCTTCTTCCAGTGAAAGGTTTGAGGTGGGATGATTTGCTGCTGTCTGTCTTACCTGCTAAGGCCAAGCTCTTTATGCAGTCTGCCAAACCATATACCTTGAACAGACAAAGAGGAGAGGTTAAGGCGAAGCATATTGATTTTTTTATTTCACTGCAATGATTTGGAGTAAACATAAACTACTCAGCCATACTGGAAGACTTGCTGATAACTGTCAGGTTCAAACTAGAAAAACAATGATAAACATGGAGATGATTTCTCATAACGAAAAAAATAAGGGGCAGAAAAACAGCCATTTCAGAGACAAAAAAAAGAAAGGGAACATCCCTAGAAGAGACATAGGTATGCTATCGGCCAGCATAACAATAACACTGGAACATAATGTAAATGCTTTTTGTTTGAAGGACTTTTATGTAACTGTTTATATGTGCTTTAATAGGTATATATACATTTAATGTATGTGTAAGTTAGAATCATAGAATCATAGAATGGTTTGGGTTAGAAGGGACCTTAAAGATCATCTAGTTCCAACTCCCCTGCCATGGGCAGGGATGTCTTCCATGAGACCAGGTTGCTCAAAGCCCCAGCCAACCTGGCCTTGAGCACTTCCAGGGAGGGGGCGCCCACAACTTCTCTGAGCAACCTGTTCCAGTGTCTCACCACCACCATCATAAAAATTTTCTTCCATATATCTAGTCTGAAT
Organism: Steatornis caripensis; assembly: GCA_013398225.1. Lineage (NCBI taxonomy): Eukaryota > Metazoa > Chordata > Aves > Caprimulgiformes > Steatornithidae > Steatornis > Steatornis caripensis. The sequence continues at coordinate 243,142 of VZSC01015633.1, forward strand.
CTACCCTCTTTTAGTTTAAAACCATTACCCTTTGTCGTCACACAACAGGCTCTGCTAAAAAGTTTGTCCCCATCTTTCTTATAAGCCCACTTTAAGTACTAAAAGGCTGCAATAAGGTCTCCCTGGAACATTCTCTTGTCCAGGCTGAACAACCCCAACTCTCTCACCCTTTCTTAGGAGAGGTGCTCCAGCAGGTCGATGTCCTTCTTATGTTGGGGGCCCCAGAGCTGAACGCAGTTCTCCAGGTGGGGTCTCACAAGAGCAGAATAGAGGGGGAGAATCACCTCCCTTGACGTGCTGGTCACGCTTGTTTTGATGTAGCCCAGAATACGCTTGGCCCTCTGGGCTGTGAGTGCGCATTGCTGGCTCATGTTGAGCTTCTCATCAACTGACACCTCCAAATCCTCTTCCTCAGGGCTGCTCTCAATCCATTCTCTGCCCAGCCTGTATCTGTGCTTGGGATTGCCCCGACCCATGTGCAGGACCTTGCGCTTGGCCTTGTTGAACTTCATGCAGTTCACATGGGCCCACATCTCAAGCCTGTCAAGGTCCCCCTGGATGGCTTCTCTTCTCTCCAACGTGTCAACTGCAACATACAGCTTGGTATCATTAGCAAACTTGCTGAGGATGCACTCCATCCCACTTTCCATGTCGTCAACAAAGATGTTAAACAGCGCCAGTCCCACTACTGACCCCTGAGGAACACCACTTGTCACTGATTTCCACTTAGGCATCAAGCCGTTGACTGCAGCTCTTTGAGTGTGACTATCCAGCCAATTCCTCGTCCAGTGAGTGGTCCATCCATCAAGTCCATGTATCTCCAACTGAGAGACAAGGACGTCGTGCAGGACAGTGTCAAATGCTTTGCACAAGTACAGGTAGATGACATCAGTTGCTCTTCCCTTGTCCACCAGCACTATCACCTCGTCATAGAAGGCCACCAAACTTGATTGATAGGCATGATTTGCCCTTTGTAAAGCCATATTGGCTGTCACAAATCACCTCCTTATTTTCCATAAGCCTTAGTGTAGTTTCTAGGAGGATCTGCTATGTGATCTTGCCAGGCACAGAGGTAAGGCTGACAGGCCTGTTGTTCACTGGGTCTTCCTTTTTTCCCTTTTTAAAAATGGGGCTTATGTTTTCCCTTTAGCAGTCAGTGGGAACTTCACAAGACTGCCATGATTTCTCAAAAATGATGTATGGTTGCTTAGCAACTTCATCTGCTAGTTCCCTCAGGACCCATGGATGCATCTCATCAGGTTCCATGGACCTGTACATCTTCAGGTTCCTTAGATGTTCTCAAACCTGATCTTCTCCTACAGTGGGTGGTTCTTTGTTCTCCTAGTCTCTGTCTTTGCCTTCTGTGACTTGAGCAGTGTGCCTTGAGCACTTGCCAGTGAAGACTGAGGCAAAAAAGTCATCGAGTACCTCAGCCTTCTTCATATCCCAGATAACCAGGTCTCCTGTTTACTTCTGGCGAGGGCCCACATTTTCCCTAGTCTCCCTTTTATCACTCACATACCTATAGAAGCTTTTCTTGTTGCCCTTGACATTCCCAGACAGATTTAATTCTATCAGGGCTTTAGCTTTCCTAACCTGATCCCTGGCTGCTCAAACAATTTCTCTGTATTTGTTCCAGGCTACCTGTCCTTGCTTCCACCCTCTGTAGACTTCCTCTTTGTGTTTGAGTTTATCCAGGATCTCCTTGTTCACCCATGCAGGCCTCCTGGTGTTTTTGCCTGACTTCCTCTTTGTTGGGATGCATCATTCCTGAGCTTGGAGGAGGTGATCCTTGAATATTAACCAGCTTTCTTGGGCTCCTCTTCCCTCCAGAGCTTTATCCCATGTGACTCTACCAAGCAGGTCCCTGAAGACGCCAAAGTCTGTTCCCCTGAAGTCCGGGGTAGTGAGCTTGCTCTGCATCCTCCTCACTGCCCTAAAGATCTTGTATTCCACCATTTCATGGTCACTGCAGCCAAGGCTGCCCTTGAGCTTCACATTCCCCACCAGCCTCTCCTTGTTGGTGAGAACAAAGTCCAGCATAGCACTTCTTGTTGGCTTCTCTATCACTTGGCGAAGGAAGTTATCACCAACCCATTCCAGGAACCTCCTGGATTACTTGTGCCCTGCTGTGTTGTTCCTCTAACAGATATTGGGGTGGTTGAAGCCCCATAAGGACCTGGACTTGTGAAGGTGAGGCTACTCCTACCTGTCTATAGAGGGCCTCATCCACTCCATCTTCCTGGTCGGGTGGCCTGTAGCAAGAACCCCACTATAATGTCACCTGTCGCTGCCCTCCCTTTAATCCTGATCCATAAGCTCTCAGCCAGCTCCTCACCCACCCCCAGGCAGAGCTCCATGCACCCTATCTGATCACTGACATAGAAGGTGACACCCCCTCCTCATCTCCCCTACCAGTCCTTCCTAAAGAGCCTGTATCCTTCCATTCCAACACTTCTGTCATAGGAGCCATCCCACCATGTCTCCATGATGCCAATAAGATCATATGGACCTGCAGGTGTGTGCATGTCTCTTAACTTCTCTTGTTTATTCTGCGTGCCACGTGCGTTTGCACAGAGGCATTTGAGCGCCCAGTGAAGCTGACTTACTGGCTGGAGTGGCTGGAATTCCTTTGTGCTGCACTTCAGGTGCTCTCCTGCTGACCTGTGATCCTTCACCAGGCTCTGGGAATCTATTGCTGGCACTGTCATCAAACAGGTAGAAGTGGGATGGATTAAGGTTCCCCTCCCCTGGCAACTTTAGTTTAAAGCCCTCTTCACCAGCTTGGCAAGCCTATGACCAAAGATGCTCTTCCCCTTTTCTGACAGATGGACCCCATCAGCCCCCAGTACACCAGGTCTTAGTCCCATGGTGCAAGGAGCCAAACCCCTGGCTGCAGCAATAGTCCTGTAACCAGTTTTGATTTGCCAGATTCGACTGGCCCTTTCAAACCCCTTCCCTTTGGCCAGGAAGACCGATGGAAAAACTACCTATGCTCCAGAGTCCCTTATGCCACTCCCAGGGCCCTGTAATCCTTGATACTCCACAATTAAACACATATTCCTATTTAATGCCATGGTAACATAGAGTAAGTTTTCAATGTCTTTATTAACAGTGCCAGGGAGCAAGCCCTCACGCCCAGGCCAGGCCTCCAGCTGCATTCTGGCACTGTAGGCATGCCTACACAATTCAAGGACAATCACTCTGAGGCACCTGGGTGTTTGCACACTGTATATTAGTTGGTATAACTGCATCCCACAGGCCTCTCCAGCATGCACCACACTAACAGCTCACCTGTCCCATGCACAAAAACTGCTGTGCCATCATGCTCCTTGTCTGGGTGGTACACACTGCACAAGCAAATACATGCCCTCTGCTCTTGCTCAAGCTATGTACTAGCATGTCATTGCCTAGGACTGTCACGGCATTGGGTTCATGCAATAGATTGATTGCAGGTGAGTTTGCATTTGACATCGTGTTGTCCTTGAGCAGTCTGTAGGAAATGGAAGAATTTGGTTGCTAAGGGCATTTTTAGTAGCTCTGGTCCATCATGAGCAGCCTGATTCATGTTTGCAATTCAGGACAGTCTTCCTCTGTATAGAGGAGGTTTCTGGCAATGGAGACAAGCACCATCAGGCTGGTCTGAATTGTTTCACACACCTGGGATGTCAAGTGGTGGAGAGGCCAGACTCAAAGCACATACCTTGGAGCCAGGTCCTGCCCTTCAGGAGCAGCTCGGGACACTGCAGGAACAAAGGACGGACCTCCCCATGCTGTCCTGTTAGGAGACATTCAGAGACCATACCTCTGACCTTTCAGGATAAGATGATAGGACCCTGGAGGTACCTCTTTCTCTCTACTGATTGGAAAGTAAGAGCAAGTAAGCAGCTTAAATTTAGACACTCACCCTTAGGCACGTAAATGAGCAAGCAGAAGATTTCAGGATTAAAGCATTTCTTTCCAAAGGAACACAGAATCATACAATGGTTTGGATTGGAAGAGACCTTAAAGATCATCTAGTTCCAACTTCCTTCCCCTTGTAGTTCCAACATCCTCCCCTTCCTTAGCAGGCAGGTGATGATCCAGTTGAAGACACTTGCTGCCTGACTTTGCAGCCAAGAGGTTCTGAGGCAGATTCTTCACTTCAGCAAAATAACACGAGGAAGATGTTTGTATTGTGCAAAGCCAGACAGGCTTTGCTAGCATTCCTCTGGTTTTATTCATTGTAGCATCCAAGGCACTTGAAGACAACTGGGGAAAGGAGAAAAGAGGCTCTGGAGGCACAGAAGCCAGTGATGTTTGAACACTGTTTCCATCTCGTCTATTACTAGTTGCACAGAACTGATAAAATTATTTTGTCAGTAGATTTGGGGAGAGCATGTAAAGATATACATATCACTAAAAGAATATTTCAACAGTTTGGAAGAGGTCTTTCGTCCTCTTACCTTAATCCTTTGCATTTTAATGACACAAAACAGTCACTAGATGTCTCTACTGCAACATAAGATACATCAGAAATTATACTCCATTTAAACCGAAGATGACTTTATATGCTTACATAGCCTTTTTTATAAGTATGAATTGCATAAAATAACTTGTCACAGATAGCTAGAATGTGAAGGAGAAAGAAGCCTGGAAGATAAAAAAGGAATAATGGATGAGATGGGTATTGGCTACAAATTCATGAAGCACAGAAGACTTTAACAGCAAGCTTTTCTTAACTGATACCGACACAGTAAAGTATTGTAGAGATACTGAGATATAACTGTATTCCAGTAACTGGAGTATAAGCTTAAGCATTTTAAGCCTGCCCTGATGGGAGGACAGGCGTGTGGGAGAAATGAGGAGCCAGTATTGTGGACAGATGTGCAATAGCCAGACCTGGCCTTAACACGATGTGAAATCATGGTATAATGGTTTTTGCAGGAGCAAAAGAGAAATCTTGGGAGGGGGACAATGACAGACCTTCAAATTTATGAAACTTGCAACCTCGTTCGGCTGAAATGGGGACTGACTTTATTTTAGATTTGCTGTTGGATGAGGCCACAGATTTGCAGGGCAGGAGATCAAGTTTCCACAAACTTCTGCTCTTCCCCTGGAGTTCAGTATTGTGCAAAACCTCCAACTGGTGATTATTTCTCACCAACTGGGTTTATTTGCCTGTACCAGTCAATTCTTTTGAATTAAAATCATAACTTTTCCATCAGTTACAGAATTAGGGATAGCATGAATCCATTGGGAATTGACAATGTTCACAGCATGTCCTCGTGTGGTGGGAAAGCACATGGGAATTGCAGAGGAATTTCATACTTTGGGAGATGGAAAATGTTATTTGGTGAACTGGGAAACTACTTTTGAAAACGCATATGATTTGTTATAACAAATCTAATTACTATTGTATTAATTGATCACAGTATCTTGGATTCTGTGCAGTTCATGCAGTGAAAACTGATCTGCCTGCCAAAGTGCTCCCTCCACGAGAACTTTGTAACCTAGAAGAGCAAGAAATAAAGTACCTATCCAGCCCATTTCGATTTTAACCACAGTGGTTAAATAATCCAGGAAATGTACACAGCAAATATATTTATCCAAGTATTATTTTCAACTTCTGTTTTTGTGGGTTGCTACTCTGATTGAAAGCTTCAGAGGAAACTGCATTCAGCAATTCACCTGTTGGAATTGCATTACAGCGTCACTTCTTGTATGACTGTTGCTATATTCATCATCCAACTTTTCCTGGGAAGCTCACAACACTGGTGAATATTGTGCAAGTTTTCCTTGACAAAAAAAGCTTAAAATGAGGGGAAGTTCACATGGGTTTTAGTTTTCTTAAAGGTATTTCAATTAGCTATTAGCAATTAGCTGTGATTTAGCTGCCATGTGAGACTTTTAATGCAAGCGGGGAAGATGTAGTTAGTGGCCTGGCTCAATCAACAGTCCAGCTCATCACGGCAGGTCTGAAGTCAAGTAGGGAAATCAGCAGATTGGTGGAACTGAAATGGGATCCTGAGTCCCTGGGCTGGGGCATGGGATGAGGGCTCACCTGAGGGGTCACCCTTCAGAGTCAGTCAGGCTCATGATGAATTCACAGACTGCATCATGGTCCTACACAGAATTTGTGAATTTCCCTGTCAAAAAATGATCTGTGCCCACCTACAGACAGTAATTAAACCCAGGTAAGGAAGCGGGTATCATAAGCTAAACAAAGCTGCTTTGGACCACCACAAATCTAAAGCACAGGAGCAAGCTCAGCTGAAAACTGAGACCCACAGCATCGCAGGGAGCAACTACTGGAAGTATTTGTTGGCATATTTACAAGGCAATTTACAGAGACAATAAAATGGACTTCTCACCCTGTCTGGCACTTCATGCTGACTCTTTCAACTGGACTTTTGACGTGGTGGGAAATAAGTCCCTACCCTGGCAACCTGAACCCTGGCTGCGGTTCCTTACAAGGTGCTGCCCCTTCTGTTCTTGTGCTTTCTTGGGTAATGACCATGGGTAACAAAGATATATTGAATACTCTGTTTCAGTTTCTTGTCTCATCTATTTCTTTCCCTCCAAAGGAGTACATCTTCTGGATAAGTATCAAGGGCATTTATAGCAATTTGCAATTTTTTCTTTCCATTTCTTTGAAGATCAGTATGCCAAATTCTTCATCTTCACTGTGACCTTCTATGAGTTTAACACAGAATTCTGTTTCCAGGCTAGAACATTTTGATACCTTAAAAGCCCTTTCTTGTGGTTCACATTTTTAAAGACAGTAACCACTCTTTGTAAATCATGTATCTTGGGAAGTAGTCATTGCACAGGTATCTGCTGGATCTGAGAGTGACCAGGCAGGAACCAACCAGGTGAGCCTCCCATTCCCCTATTCCCCATTTTCAGGGCATCATACTAAGAAATTAAACACACTAATCCAGGGTGCTATGCACTAGTGCATCTGTCCCATGGACTGTTGAACTATCCTTGCCCATAAAAGTAATTTGATAAAATAGCTGTGCTGGACACAAGGGCTTTTTCCCCCCTGCACAGGCAAACAGATAAACACCACAGCACCTCACTTTAAGCTGCCCTAGAACTCTTGCCATGCTAGATGCCTCTCCCCTTCTAAATCCAGTTGACTTTGTCAGCCCTCCCAAAATGACAGTTGTGCATGATTCAGTCTGGGAGCTTTCCTATTGTTGCCACTTATTCAGGGAAGTTTTGGGTAGCAGCAGTCATATTTCCACATCAGTCCAGAGGGACAGAGAATACTTGTAATCTGTCCCACTCGATATGCCCCATAACAGCAGTACCATTCACTAGAAGACCTAGTTGTTATCTGCCTTCCTGGTTTACAAAGCTCCCATTTACATCCTTGGACATTACATACCAATCACGTTTGAAAACTCCATGCAAAAAGAAGGGGAGGGACGTCAAAACACTATATGAAATCTCACCCACTTACAACAAAGACAAACTGAAAGTTCTTAGACAAAGAGTTACTGAGTTCCACATAAAACAGGAAAAAACACTTCACTGGGTTCACTACAACTGTATTTTCAAAAGGACTTTCGTGTCCATCTAACAATGCTTTTAGCTGCCTTAAAAAATTATGTTTTGCAATTGTGAGGAGTTCCCAATGAAAGTATCCATTGCCATGTCCTTCAGCAGTGTCAACAATGAAACAAAAAATTACCAAGAAGTAACTTTTGTTTGTTGGGACGGATGTTACATCATCATTTCCTCTCGGCCACTTCTTAATCAATTACCTCTTTCACATTGAGTCACTATTACTCCCTGTATTGCTTCTCCCGGAGAAGCTCGGATAGGATCCTTGCCACAGCATCTCTTGCCCCTGTGGACCTCTTCTTGTGGAGAAAGTCTCTGTATTTGCATAGCCAGCTGTTCCCTATTAAGAGCTTGTCTGAGGATTAAACTGACCAATAGTGCAAAGCCAGTTCCTGAATGAGGAGCACCTTCTGGTAGAGATGAAGGCTGAATCTATATGGACACAGTCTCCGTCATTTGTTAGGTTGATGTGAAATCTAAGAAGCCAAGAGAAAAATAAAAATTAGAGTAGAACTTTGGTCTAAAAATTGGAAGACATATTTCTTATTCTTTGTAAAATTATGTCTTAAAGACATAATATAATTTAAAATGAGCCCCGCTTCTCATTGGGAGGATCTGAATTCCTGTGCATGTGAAATGCATGGTGCTGCTCTGATGCACCTTCCATTAAAGCAAGCTGCTTTGATCCCCACAGAGATGTACCATGTGTACTTGTACTTCACAGTCTACGTGTTGTGAGCATAGAAGGCATAACTCTCCAGAGCAGGGGAGGGAGGATCCCAGAGGGACCCATGGCAGCAGTACTCCTCCTGTGCAGACTGGGGCCCTGCCACCTCTTCCCACCAATTTTCTGAGTCTCTGCAGAATACATAGGATGTGGCTGCAAAGAAAGACAATTCCTGGGATACAAAACGGGCAAAAGCAATGCCTTCTGAGGCACTACCCCCCCAGCCCAGTGACCTTCCAATGTGGTCCTGAGCACCTCAGTTGGTCTTAGGAGGCCTTGCCTATACTGGCTGAGTGTTGAACCCTGCATTAACAACGGGGCAAGCCAATTCAATTTACAATGTCTAACACTGGTAATTCTTCCTAATAAGGCAAATGTTACCCATCCCATGTAGCGGGATTGTACAGAAACAAGTTACTCTAGGCATAACCAAACAGCCGCTATGCAACTACATGAAAAGGCAGGCAATGATGGCCCTTCCTCACTTCTCTGGGACATAACTAGTTTTCTTAGCATAGTATTTTAGTGTTTTCACAGCCATGTGACAGCCCTCATATCTACAGTGGAATAGGTAACACAGAGTAACTTTTCTACATGGACAAAAAAGCTACTGACTCTCTTCCCACATAGTATGTTCGAAGGAAAACTCACAAGTTTGTGTCAAATGACTCTCCATTCACCCAGAAGAATTGGTTTCCTTTCCTCCGCAGCCCAATCCAGAAGTCTGTTATGCGTATTCGATACATTATAAAGTTCTAGACAAAACACAGAATAAAATGACATATGGCTATTAGATTTTTTTATTGATTATGATTATATAGCTTTTTGTATAAAAGCTGCACAGGTATAAATTGCGTCACAGAATATACAATGGTGGACTCTCTTTTTTTCCACAGGTCACGGATGTTTTACTGCTAAATTTAATAAGATGAAATACTAAAGGAAGCCCTAGATCCATTCCTAATAGTCAATGAGGTCCCAGCTACTTAGCTGGTAGTCATGTAGAGTGTTACTGACTATTCAGCTATACCTTGTCCCACCTCATTCTTAAAAACATTCATATATGTCATTAGACACACCGTATCACATTACGCACTAGTGCAATGGTTTCACTGCATCACCAGGAGAATGACGTTTCAGTACAAGGACATGTGGGGACACAGTGCCTGACTCAGCACAGGCTTCCTTGAATGTGTTACATCACCACAATTCCTTGCATTTCGGTTATGTTGTGTCTCTATCAAATTCAAGTCACACATTTAAAATCCTCCAATTTCCCGATTTTCGTACTTTTACTCTAGACCCTAATGGTATCATAAGTGTGTGCGTTTGTTCTGTTTTCCTGTTCCTTATATTCCTGACCGTAAAGTCAGTTGGGAACACCCAAACCCAAACTCCAGGACATTCGAGGGCATACACATAGTTTACCATCTGCAGTATGAATAATAAAGACTTTCTCAATTCTTTCATTATGATCCTGTAATCACCTCTGAAAACATATTTGCTATAGTGCTGTTTTCTTTTGTTTTTCTCAGCCATACTGAACACTCGGAATTGGTAGGACGCTACAGGAGATTTAAAGAACATAGTAAAAAGAAAAATTGTTTGAAAACAACAAAAAACCCAGGCAGAACCTGCTGCACAAACCGGGTATTTTCAATACCATGGGTCCCAGCATCATATGATCACAGCCAGTCTTCGCCTTTTGTGGGAACAGAGAAATTGGCTATTTTGCATATAACTAACAACACATTTCTCTTCCTCAGTTGGCCACTAAACCATTTGTTATGCTAAAGAAAACACCCTCTAGAAGAACTGTGTCCTTAAAGAGTATCAAGAAGGTAAAAAACTTAGATGTGCACCAGTGGTCCGTAAACTCAAAATTAGTTTAGAGGTTATATTTAGTATGGGAATTGCTGTTGACTGTATTTTGGGTACTCTGGAGAGGGAATGAACGTCAAGAGGGTGCGAGGGGAGAGGACAGGGTAAATTGCCTAGCTTAAAAGCCCACACAAACAGCCAGTTCAAAAAAATTGACCACACCTTCTTTATTAATAATCAGGAGTCACAACTCCATTTTTATATTCTTTCAGATTTTGAATTTCAAATTCAGATTTCAGATTAATTTATACATAGTTTGCCTTTTAAATTTCTTAAATACCATCTAAGGTAATAACAGAATTTCTACAGTGGATTTTAGTGAATAGANGAACGTCAAGAGGGTGTGAGGGGAGAGGACAGGGTAAATTGCCTAGCTTAAAAGCCCACACAAACAGCCAGTTCAAAAAAATTGACCACACCTTCTTTATTAATAATCAGGAGTCACAACTCCATTTTTATATTCTTTCAGATTTTGAATTTCAAATTCAGATTTCAGATTAATTTATACATAGTTTGCCTTTTAAATTTCTTAAATACCATCTAAGGTAATAACAGAATTTCTACAGTGGATTTTAGTGAATAGACCGTGTCGCACTGAAGAAGTCTGTAGGTTGTACCAACTCGCAGCACACAGGTCTGCCACACAGTATGCTGGGTTTCAAGCTATGCAAGGGAACAAGCGATGGAGTTACGGAAACTGTTAGGGCAGCACACATGACTCTGAATTCAAGGCGCTGGACACCTTACCAGCTCTTGGTGGCAGTTAATCACTGCAAGGGAAGCTCCATAGTTAGAGCAGAACTTCTGACTGGAATTCCAATCTGCCACGGCTCCTGAATGATAGTAACACTTCTTCTTGTAGTACAGCCAGTCATCAGGGCACGGCTCCAGCTGTGGTAATTTAGGTGGATCTTTTGTTCAAACGAAGAAATGAAGAGAACGTTACTTAGTCATCATTACATATTTAAAATACAATTGTATACAATTTTACAGGTTCTGCATCCACTTCCTCTAGCTTAAAAATACCGGTGACTTGCACTGAATTAAGCAGGAGATGGGTGAGCACAACACAACTGAAGGATTGCGCCCAGTTTTTTCCAGTTATACCAGCTACAGCGTGCCCAGTAATCCCTGATTACACGCTCTGGGCATGTGCCGGCAAACAGACTCCGGCACATGCAAGTGCAAAGTTCCAGCTAAGCCGGAGACACCAGAGATGAGAACATCGGGGCAGGCAGAAGGCTGTCTTTGACAAAGAGTGCAAACATAGAAATGAGTTATCGACTGTGAAGCAGCTAAAACTGGACCATAAACAGGTTCTGGTTCAATGTACTCAGCCGTAAAAGTAACTCTACAGGCCAGAGCCAAGTCAAGTCAAGAAGTCAGCACTGCCTCCCTAACTCTGCTTATGCCTTTGTCGTTCCTCAGCATTTTGTCATGCTGCAGCACAATGAAGTCCTGCAGAAAACAAAAAAAATATTAATCTATTTTAATGCTACCAGAAACAACTAAGCACAAGCCTTAACACAATTTAGTTTCACTTTCCTTTTCTGGATTCCAATCTCTCTGTAGCAGCAGCCATGACAGGGTGTGGGGGAGAGCTGAAAACCAGTGGAAACACCTCTTAACCCTCAGCAACGAAGAGACAGTGTAACGAAAGACAGAAGTACCAAACTTCCCTTTCCAGAGCTAGATTTTTAGAAATAAAAGCACTTACTCAAGGCAACCCAAGATAAGAGTAAAATCACAGCAACGGCGACGACAATTCCCGCAATTCTTTTCCAGAAAGAGAGGTGTAAACACGCATCTAAGGAGAGAAAGAAATGTTGGTGCACGTCGGGGAATAAACCACAGGCGTCCCTGGGACAACCGCGGACTGCACAGCTTCAGTACNAACGAAAGACAGAAGTACCAAACTTCCCTTTCCAGAGCTAGATTTTTAGAAATAAAAGCACTTACTCAAGGCAACCCAAGATAAGAGTAAAATCACAGCAACGGCGACGACAATTCCCGCAATTCTTTTCCAGAAAGAGAGGTGTAAACACGCATCTAAGGAGAGAAAGAAATGTTGGTGCACGTCGGGGAATAAAGCACAGGCGTCCCTGGGACAACCGCGGACTGCACAGCTTCAGTACTTCTACAATGCCCCCCACCTTTTCAGGGGTATTAAATTGCCAAACCTCACAGAGATACTTGCGAAATACGCTCCCCCCCCCCCCCCC